>JAQGDG010000482.1:0-133803 GCA_029844215.1 Przewalskia tangutica | reverse complement strand
TGTCCATGCGGTGAAGGCTGCGAACAACTCTCGCTAGGTAATCATCGAGCCACGTAACATATCGGTGCACTCGATCCTCCATACTAGCTACTAATGCGGGAACATACAAGACTGATGAGTCGAACTCACATTGTACTCCCGGTATGCGCGTTCGCCTCAACATCAAAAATCATCGGCCGAGCCCTCGCATCCGTGGAGGCAAGAAATGTGCCGGGAAGGCCCGAAAACTCATCCCAAACGGTGGAAGTGCATGCTCTCCCGGAAAGCTCCCACGAAGTCAAACCAATCATTTGCGGTGTCACGCAGCCGTCGCGAACAAATGTCACGGACTCGGTCTCACGAAGCCTTGATCACGCGTGATCCTCCGCAATCGACGGATGAACTCCTGCGGATCATCCTCCGCCTCGACCAGTAAAACTCGAGCGGGCTACAACTAAGGAAATCCGTAGCCTCAGCCATGCGCCTTGGGTGCACTACGGTCTTCTTTGGGCTAGGCGCTGCGTCGGCTATCTCGTATCTGGCCTGACCACGACAATAATCGGGCCATCTCGCGTGACCCGTCTCCCCGCTCGGTGTGGGGTGGAGGCTCCAGTCTTGTAGTCTCGGCCCGACCGCTGCGACTCTAAACTCGCTTTGGTCTTTGGCGTGCCGCAAACTCGCCGTCAAGCACTACCTCGGTACTGGCCAGGGCCGCGCCTCGCACTCCTCTCAATCCCACTAGCGGCTCCTCGGCTGCCTTGCCCTTCTGGGCCCGGGTTGCCTTTCGCAGAGGCATAACTGGTAAAAACGAAACACGTCAGAGGGTCCAACTTACAACGGCTCTAAGGCACGATCTCAGAATGAGAAGAATGGAAACCAATCCTAAATGTCCTATAGCCTCCTGATTATAGATGTGGTGCACAACACACCGATAATCAAGACTCTACTAGACACGGTCTGTAGACACTTTCCGAGGATTAACTGCTCTGATACCACTTTTGTAACGCCCCGAAACCCGGGCCCGTCACTGGTGCCTTACCCCGGGCACCCTAGTGATACAACATCAGAGAAAATCAGCGGAATATAAAACATGAATCATGAAACAAGAGATATCATAAATAAACAGGCCAACCAAACAGTTGCCTTCAGTGTATATACATAAAACCCGAACAGTTATCCTTTTTACAAACCCCGCCTGTGATTACTCAGACCTCTAAGATTTATACAACAACTATGACGGGACAGGGCCCCGCCATACCCCTGAATGTACAAGAACCTACAACTCAGGGAACACATACCAAAGATAAGCCTCCGACGAAACGGAGCTTCCAAAATGGCAAACGTGATCCTACTGGCGGATCGATACCAATGTACTTCTCGCGCATGACGCAGCCCGAAGGAGTCAAGATCTGTACCAAGTATGTGAAAATGTAAAATACTTTAAATGAAATCATACTTGTATATATAAAGCAGGAGACATGTATGATAACCAAACTACTGATTCACAACATAACGATCAAGTCGGGGACTCACGCCTCAAAGTCACCACTCAAATATAACTATGGGTCTCACGCCCACCACATCCATCATGTTCGCATCACGGCCACGTGCCCCGAATCTGACATCGGTGTAGACATGCCCATGATGCAACAATAATAACAAGGCCGCGTGGCCACGTACCGAATACGGATCGGTGTAGACATGCCATGTAACCTCAACAACAATATACTAGGTAGTCAACCACGCGCATGGCCACATGCCCCCGGAATACAACATCGGTGTAGACACGTCCATGGATCCGAAATAACCATATATCGGGTAATCAACCCGGCCGCATGGCCATGCCCCGAATCGTCGGTGTAGACATGTCCATGTGACATCAACAATAAGACGATAATCAAAATGGAAACATACGTGGAATTCTCCATCACCGCCAAAGACGTCCAAGTAAGTTCTCGACAAGTCAACCGCCTCTCGAGAGACGGTAACGTAAATACCACACTTGCCAAACAAGGCTATCATCACAAGCATAGGCAACAACAGGCAAGTTTCACAACAACAAGCATAGGCAAGTTTCACACAACAAGCTAAGTTTCGTACTCAAGGTACTTTCATATGCCAAAGTCCGGGTTTTAACCCCAAAGTTCTTCATACGCTTAAGTCCTTTTAAAAGAGATCCATTACTTTTATAAAAGTCACCCGATACCGTAGTATTAGAATGACCAACCCACATTCCTTTCAAAATCAAGTAACAACATTCTTTTCCTAAGTTCCGGTTGCCTAGTTTGATTACTCAAGTTTCATTTTCAAATGGTTTCATAGTTCATAAACTTAATCACTTGATTCCTTTTTAGAAACGGTTGAGTAATATATGTCTTACGTGAGAGTAGGTTATTCTTGTTTACAACATTCTTATTACAAAGACCATGATCTAGAAAATGTAATATCATTTGTCTCATCTTAGTTTCTATGCAGATGGAGGTTTCTCGGTTTTAATACGATACATCATTATTCAATACATTTTCCTTTATTAACGCCGCGGTGGTGTCGATACACATTCGATTTAAATCAAGAAACATAAAACCAAGTACTCATTACTCACGAATGAGGTTTCACAAACATCCACATTAACACAAATAAGTTAAGTCTCTTATCTTATAAGATCAAGTCTCTTAACTTCTAACATCAAGAAACCATTCTTAAGCCGTTATACCTAACTTCCCATAAAGCTAGTATAACTCTTAAGTTTTCAAACACAATACTACACTTCTTTCAAAACTATTTATAAACCTTTTGAAATACATTGTTTCCTTATTATGACAAGCCGATTATAATTCACATCGGTTCCCTTTTAAAAACCACAAAGTATTTTAAACACATGTACGCCTCAGTACTACGTAGTTACACACATATCATGCTAGAAGAGATAGGAAGAGGTTCACATACCTGCGACGATTTATCGACAATAAGCAAAAAGCTCCAAACAATCGGCTCCTCGCCAAGTAAATCGCGCCACACGTAGTGCTTCAACCTATAAGGCCAAGGCGCCTATTATCATCTAGACCACAACGTAGAATATTCTACAGAAAATTCGGCAAGATCTCCCGCCACAACAGAAATCTCCTTCTCTATCGAGGCGGCTACTAAGCCAACCTGGGGGTTTTACACGCCTAACCGGGCGTGTACAATTCTACTACACAGTAATACTACACAAGTCTCATGAATACGTCTATGTAATTACTGATTGATTCGATTCTTAATTCTTCAGGCTTAAGTCAAAAGACATTGCCACAGTACTAAGTATAGTTCTATATATAGTATACCTCAACTATATATTCTTACAATATGTAATTTCCGATTACAATAGAAGGACAGTAGTGTTTACCTCGATAAGCCCATAATTATCCAAGTTAAATGTCGATCCTTAGCAACGTTTAGCTCCAACTCCGGGTGCTCCACCCCGCTCCAAACAACCCTTAGAAGTTCTAACCAACTTCTACTTAAATACTTCAACCAATCAATGAAGATTTTCTTAGGGTTTCGGTTTGAGACTAGTGACAAAAGGTAGTATTTCCGGACTCTACGTATAGAGGTAACTTTGGAATACTACAAGGTAAAAGGCTAAGGTATTTTGGGCATTATAACAATACTTGGAGGAGTATTTCAATACCACAAAGGGGGATGTATTATACGAAACAACTAGGTTGGGGATGGGTACCCAGCTAGACCTCACAAGGGGGAGGAGACCGCTCGGCCAAGCCCCACAAACGGGGGGGAGGGCTTGGGAATTTCAACACACAAAGAGAGATTTCAAGACTTGGAAATGATTTTGATGAAGAAAGTTCATCAACTAAGGGGTATTTATAGCAAACCCAAAGGCCAACCAATGGCCAAGATTTAGCCAAGTGCAAGGCAAGTGTAAGGCCAAGATCAAGCCAAGTGCACCCACAAACACTCCACAAAACACTCCACAAAACAAGCCACAAAACTAGGCACAAGGGGAGCCAACGCCGCGCCAAGGCCAGCGAGGCCTCTTGGACGCCCAAATCGTCCAACCTTCCATTTGCTTCAATGTGAGGGTGACACATGTCACCCTCCCGTTGGTCCAAAATGTTTCGTCTCTCGGAAAAATCCGCCAACATTAAAAATGACATAGCCGGAAATGCCCCTACGAAAGCTGTGAACACGTTTCGCCGAAAAACGACTCTAATCGGCACTTGTGCCCAAATCGAATCCACTGCCTAACTTAAGGCTCAAATTTCGTACGTACGTCCATACGCATATACTCAAAATACGGTATAACGATAACCAAACTACGATTCACAACATAAAGCAGTCATATGTCGGGGACTCACGCCCTCACGTCATCACTCAAAAATAACTATGGGTCTCACGCCCACAACATCAATCATGTTCGCGTCATGGCGCGTGCCGGAGTCTGCGCCGGTGTAGACATGTCCATGATGCAACAATAATACCAATGCCCCATGGCCACATGCCCCGAATTCTACCGGTGTAGACACGTCCATGTGACATCAACAATAATATCTTGGGTGATCAACTCGCCGCGTAGCCACATGCCCCAATTCTACCTCGGTGTAGATGTCCATGTAACCACAATAACAATATATCGGTAATCAACCCGACCGCACGCGCATGCCCCGAATTCTACCTCGGTGTAGACATGTCCATGTGACATCATCAACAAGACAAGAATCAAAATGGAAACATACGTGGAATTCTCCATCACCGCCAAAGACGTCCAAGTAAGTTCTCAATAAGTCGATCGCCCTCTATCGAGAGACGGTAACGTAAATGCCACACTTGCACAACAAAGGCTATCATCACAAGCATAGGCAAGTTTCACAACAACAAGCATAGGCAAGTTTCACAACAACTCAAAGTACTTTCATTTTATGCCAAAGTCGGGTTTTAACCCCAAGGTACTACATACGTTAAGTTCGTTTAAAGAGATCCATTACTTTTATAAAAGTCACCCGATACGTAGTATTAGAATGACCAACCCACCTTCCTATTCAAAATCAAGTAACAACATTCTTTTCCTAAGTTCGGTTGCCTAGTTTCATTACTCAAGCTTCTCATTTTCAAATGGTTTCATAGTTCCCAAACTTAATCACTTGATTCCTTTTAGAACAATTGAGTAACATATGTCATATATGTGAGTAGTTTATTCTTGTTTATAACGATCTTATTACGAATGCATGATCTAGAAAATGTAATATCATTTTGTCTCATCTTAGCTTATGCGGATGGAGGTTTCTCTTGGTTTTAATACAACACATCATTATTCAATACATTTTCCTTTATTAACGCCGCGATTAGTGCGTCGATACACATTCGATTTCAAATCAAGAAACATTATCCCTTTAAAACCAAGTACTCATTACTCACGAATGAGTTTCACACAACATCCACATTAAAACAAATAAGTTAAGTCTCTTATCTTATAAGATCAAGTCTCTTAACTTCTAACATCAAGAAACCATTTTCACTACATAAGGTCGTTATAACTAACTTCCCATAAAGCTATTATAACACCCTATGTTTTAAACCGACCAAATCACTTAGCACATCGTCACCGTACTACATAGTTCACAACAATCATGCTAGAAAAGATAGGAAGAGGTTCACATACCTCGCGACGATTTATCGACAATAAGAAAAATGCTCCAAGTACTACAACGCACTAGCCCTTTCCACTCCTCGAGTAGAATACGCTACTCTTGAAATCTTTCACATAAAGGTCACAAACGTCTATTAACTCCAAAACACAAGTTTCTATCTTTCTATAGAAAATTCAAAAGACTCTCCCCAATAGCGTAAATCTCCTCTCTATCGAGTAGGCTACCAAGCCAACCAGGGGGTTTACACGCCTAACCGGCGTGTACAATTCTACTCGATAATACTACACAAGTCTACCGCAATACATCTATGTAAATCTGATTCGATTCGATTCTTGAGCTTAAGTCAAAAGACATTGCCGAATACTAAGTAGTTCCATATATAGTATACTTGACTATATATTCTAACAAACATGTAATTTCCAATTACAATAGAGGACAAGATAATTACCTCGATAAGCCCAAAATTATCCAAGTTATAATGTCGATCCCGAGCAAGGTTTAGCTCTACCTCGTGCGCTCCAAACAACCCTTAGAAGTTCTAACTTCTACTCAAATACTTCAACCAACAAATGAAGATTTCCTTAGGGTTTCGGTTTGAGACTAAAAGGACAAAAGGTAGTATTTAGGGCTCTACGTATAGAGGTAACTTTTGGAATACAACAAGGTAAAGGCTAAGGTATTTTGGGCATTATAACAATACTAGGAGAAGTATTTCAATACCACAGGAGGGTATTATACTAAACAACTAGGCTGGGGTACCCAGCAAGGCACGACCAAGGGGGGGGAGGGGACCCCCTCGGCCAAAGGCCACACGAAAAGGGGGAGGGGGGAGGCTCTCGGCTCAGCGCTCCCACAGGGGGCGGAGAGGGTTTCTCGACGTGGAAGTGTTTGGAATGGATGAAGTCGTCACACTTCGGGGGGTCTTTATAGCAAAATCAAAGGCCAACCAAGGGCCAAGATCCTTCCAAGTGTAAGGCAAGTGTAAGGCCAAGATCAAGCCAAGTGCACCCTAACCCCTACTCCACAAACATGCCACAAAAACATTGCACAAAACATTGCACAAAACAATGCCACAACAAGGCACCATCGGCCAGCAAACCGACCTAAGCGTCCACGAGGTGACAAGTGTCACCCTCTTGTTGGCCCAAAATGTTCGCGCTCGGAAAAATCCGCAAAAAATACAAAACGACATAGCCGGAATTTTCCTTCGCAGTTACGAAAACGTTTACGTCGAAAACGACTCTAACCGGGTGTTGTGCACAAAGGTAACTTCGGCCAAGCCACCTAGGCGGGGGTGACACGTGTCACCCTCCAATTGGCCCTCATAAAACCTCCTTCGAAAAATATACACAATGGCCAAAAACTCGAAAACAAATTTGGCCCCACAAAAGTAAATTTCTCCGTGGCCCCACGTGACCATTTAAAAATAAAATCTCAAAATTCTAATATAATCTATGAAGTCCAAATACCAAATCTGGGAATCCAATTCCCATTAACGAACCTTTTTCTTCACAAATAACCGGAAACTTTTCCGCCGAAAACTCACATCTTTCTTTCTTTTCAAAATTTCTGCCGTACTCTCGTACGTACGTCCTCACATATATACCCTGCAACTACGGGGTATAACATTCTCCCCTCCTTAGAAACATTCGTCCCGAATGTTCCTTCTCAAGTCGGATAACGATGAAGTTCCTCTAACAAGTTGCCGACGCCACCACCGCGAACTAACACGTCCTCTTCTTTCCTTACTCGTCGTGCCCTTCTCGAACACTTGAACTCTCCCAAAGACGTACCATACTTGATCATTACTTCCGTTCGAAAATCTGGAGTCACTACCTCCAAACTTGGTCATCTTACTAACTCAAACTTCCTTAAGGCCATTCCCGCCTTTACGAACCGCGGTCGAACGCGTCCACGAACTCATACGATGGTCACACAAACTTGGGCCTAGCATCCTCGTGACCCTACCACCTGGCGGGACCACCCAGAACAGACCCCACCCCAAACCGGGTTACGGGTTGACCCGCAAATGGTCCTCAACCCGACCCCCAACCGCGCCAAACTCTTGTTCCCCGATCCGGAACAATCTTACTAATTCACATCATGAAAGCTACCACTTCCATCTCAAACTACCCACGGACTTATCAAACAAATAAATCCCACGTATACCACTACTCTGATAAGGGTCAAACATAAAATAAATCTTTAACTCAAGACGACCTTACCCCTAAGGTCTCAGTCGTGACATAGTCTAAGGTTCACACTTACCATGCCCCCACACCTTGACCCTCCATGTCCCTATATAATACTAGTAGCAAGACAAGAGTTCCACACTTAGCTAAAATTCACAAAATTTGGAAGAACATCACATTGTTGCTCTCGGCTTCCCTCCACTTTCAAAAGGAAGATTTTTCGTTTCTTGTCCATTAAGCCCCACACTTTAAACCAAGGTTCATGAGTGTTATGTGAGTATATCTCAATAGAAAAATCCCGGGAAAAGAGAGTTTTCGTATTAGTCGCAAGGTGAAAACCTAATGGCTTTTCTAGGTTTTGGTTGGAAGTTTGAAGGAAAATTGTTGGTATGGTTCTAAGGGTCTCAAGTAGCGGATTGAAGTATCTTGGAGAGTCTCTAAGTTGCTAAGGAAAGACTTGGTTGAAGAGTGGATTGAGAATCGTTAAGGTATAATCTTGTCCTTTAAGATGTTACAAGATTATATATTTTTGTTGTTGTTAGTTTTACGTTGACAACATGAAGTTGGTATGTAGAAGTTTATAAGTATTATGGAGTGCTTGTAGCTAAATTCGAAATGTTATATAAGCCACTTGAAAATTGGATTACTAATTGGTCGTTTATTAGAAATCGTCGCATGTTACCTACTTAGAGATTATGGATTGTTATAATCAAATGCGACTTGATTTCATGTTATGCTACCAATTTGGATTGAAATGGAAATTTGATAAGAATTGGTATGGTTGAACTCAGGTGGCGAATTTGGACTTTTAGTTTGTTATTCATTTGTATTGGACTACTTTCTAAATTGTGAGCCAATTGGCATTTAGTTATTCATTGTATTGGAATACCTTCTATATTGTTGTGAGCCAATTGGGGCTGTTTGGTTATTGTATTCGGCCTTGAAAAGGTGGCAAAGTGAGTAGAAACAAAGGAGGTCTTTGTCCGATTTTCCGTAGAATTTAGCGACTTAGCACCTAAAATATTCTACGTTAGAAGTGAAAGGTTAATGGACATATTGTGACCATTATAGGTTGAAGTACTAAGTATAGCGTATCCTACTTGGAGAGTGGACTAGCTATCAAGGGTGGAGTACTTTGGTGCATTGTGCTATTTGTCGACCATCGTCGCGAGGTATGTGAACCTCGTCCTTCCTTTGGCATGATTCTATGTATGGAATACACTTGTGGTATCATTTCATGTTTCCTTCTACTCTTAGAAGTTAAGAGGTAGTTGTGTGATTTACTCTATGTAGAACTTTTCCTATCTTTGAGCATGACTAGTTGCACGTATGTAGTCTTTGTAGACGTCTGAGACTATGACATACTTTACTTGTTTTATGTAATGCCAAGTCGGGTGGGTTAGGAGATTAACTCACTTCTTTGAAAATAGTAAGGATGTCTTAAGTTGATTTTAAAGTTAGGGGACTTGAAGAGTTTTAAAGTATGTGATACTTGCTCCGCTTTAAACGTATAAGTCCCTTGGATAGGAAATTGTATTTTGGCTAAGGTATAAAGTAAATACAACGACTTTATGGGAGTTGGTTATATTTGCTTTATGGAAAGACAAATGACTTGATTTTAAGTGAATAGGCAACTTGTTTTTAAGGCATCAATTGCCTAAGGTTTTATAATAAAAGGAGTCACTTGTTTTCTAAAGGTTAAGAGACAAATGGTATTTTTGAAAGTTAAGAGAATTGATTTGAAAGAATATAATACTTGGTTTCAAAAAGTAGAAGTCTCTTGATTATAAAAAGAACGTATTGGTCTAAACCATAAAGGGTTATAACGGCTTTATGGGAAGTTGGTTATAACGGCTTTATGGCAGGTTAAGAGAATGGTTTTCTCTAGTAAAGTAATCAAAGGAATAACTTGTGTTAAGAAGGGCAAATTGTTTTAAAGGTACCAATTGCTTAAGGTTTTTAATAAAGAAGTCACTTGATTTAGAAAGGTAATTGTATTTCTAAAAGGTATTGTGACTTGTCTCGAAGGTGGATAGGACTTGATACTACGGTTGTTAGTATCGGAGAAGTTTTATTCGGAAGGAGTCTTTTGAAAAGAATGGACGTACGTAGTACTTTGGCCTGTTTAATTGAGAATAATTCTATGTGATGCCTTGATTAGTACTTTGGCTTGATTAATTGAGAATTATTCTATTTGTGCCTTGATTAGTACTTTGGCTTGATTAAATGAGAATTATTCTATGTGATGTCTTGATTAGTACTTTGGCTTGATTAATTGAGAATTAGTCTAAGTATGCCTTGATAAGTACTTTGGCTTGTTAAATGAGAATTATTCTAAGTATGCCTTGATAAGTACTTTGGCTTGTTAAATGAGAATTATTCTAAGTATGCCTTGATAAGTACTTTGGCTTGTTAAATGAGAATTATTCTAAGTATGCCTTGATTAGTACTTTGGCTTGATTAAATGAGAATTATTCTATGTGTGCCTTGATAAGTACTTTGGCTTGGTTAACTGAGATTTAGCCTATATGTGCTGGAGATAGCCTTTGAGTGCAAGTATTATGTTTTACGTTGCGCGACTTTCGGTTGGAGGGCGATCGTCTTGTTATAAGTTACTTGGGCGTCTACAAGCGGTGATGTGGGATTCCACGGGTATGCTTAGTTATTTATAGCACTTGGGTTAAATTCGGATTTTATAAAAGACATGGTAGTGCTTATGTCTTGTTTGATGGTCGGTCGAGATAGGGTAAGAGTATAAATGAGGCAAGCCCCAAGACGTTATACCACCTTCTCCGAGTAAGAGTATAAGTGAGGGTAAACCCCAAGACGCTGTACCACTGCATTATGTGTTGTTTGAAGACCGTCGAGATAGGGTAAGAGTATAAATGAGGGCAAGCCCCAGGCGTTATACCACCTTCTCGGGGTAAGAGTATAAGTGAGGGTAGACCCCAAGATGCTATACCACCTGCTTTACCACCTTCTCCGGTAAGAGTATAAGTGAGGGTAGACCCCAAGACGCTATACCACCGGTGGGACTTGGTGTTCATGTATGCCTATTGGTGTATTATTATACCGGATCGGCCAGTGATGTGGGATTCCACGGGCGGGATATATATATATATGTATTGTGTATGTACGCCGCGGTGAGGTGGGGTGCCACGAGCGCGTCATATGGTTATATTTTACACTAATAGTATCGGCGATGATGGGGATTCCACGGCATGCTTTGATATTAGTGACTTGATCGCGTCCCAGTTGGTAGGGTATATGTGTCCCTCGTAGTGGGCGGACTATGTTATGAAAGATAAGTAAGTTATATGGTAATGAACTTAATGATTCTTTTTCTAAATAATGTCGTAAGAATGTGACTATAATTTTTATTGGGAATGGAAAGGATAATAAGGTGCGATTAAGTTCATAAGTGGTAATGACACGGCATGATCTGGTATGTATTTTTATACTTGTCCTTGTCATTCTTTTGTACGATTATGATTTGTTTCTTGTCACGTTATATTACGCTCCATATTAACTTTTGTTATCGACTTCTTCGGGCTGCGTCATGCCGCGAGTTTAGGTACCGATTGTGGATCCATGAGCTTAGGATCGGTTCAAGTTGAGATGGCTCCAGTGTTTGAGTTGTCACGTTTATGTTTATTCAAGTGCGGCGGGGCCTTGTCCCACGATTGTTATGTCAAAACTCTTAGAAGTGCGTAGTCACATATGGCGGGTCGGTTTGTAAAAAGAAAGGAGGCAAGCTGCCGGTTGTTTTTATATATGTTCGGAAAGGTAGCCCTATCGGCTAACTTTGTTGTTTTACTTACGATGTTTTATTTTTAAGTTTCATGTATGTTCGCTGATTTTCTCGATGTTTACACGAAGGGTGCCTGGGTAGCGCGATCGCGATCGAGGTGGTCGTGACATGGTGCCTTACCCCGCACCTGGTGATACAACATCGAGAGAAAACCAGAAATAAAACTCAAGAAAAGAAATGAAATAAGCGAGCTAACAGCGGTTACCTTTTGTACATAAATTAAAACTTGAACGCGATTACATCCGCTGGCACTTTGCAAAGGTGCTCTGCACCTCTAATAATTTTGAAACCATAATGGCGGGACAGGGCCCGCCATGCCCTGAATATACATAAGTCTACTACTGTAACTGCCGCACGTGACAAGCTTCCGGAGATATGGAGCTTTAGAACCGAAGCAATGATCCTAAGAGTGCGGATCGGCAAGCTATGTACCTCAACTGCGGCATGAACGCAGCCCAAGGAGGTCGATACAACAGTACCAAGTATGTGAATCGAAAAATCGTAAATGAATCATAATAGTCTATATAAAGCGGAGACATGTATGATAACCAAACTACGATACAACATATAAGCGATCATGTCAAGTCGTGGACTCATGCCCGTGAAATCATCACTCAAATACAATCCGAATTTAACGCACAATGGCGCGTGCCGCATCTCACCTCGGTATAAGCATGGCCTCGAAGGCCCCTAGTGGGCCCATACTGCGTGGACCATCCAATGTGTCGGTATGCCCAAAGGAAGTAACAAGATCCACTGTGAAGCATACCCGTGGGCTACCCAACGTGTCAGTATGTCCAAACAACTAACCAAAACAATACTCACTGTGGAAGCATACCCGTGGGCTACCAACGTGTCAGTATGTCCAATCAAATAACAATAATAACACCCCTAATGGAAGCATACCCGTGGGCTACCCAACGTGTCAGTATGTCCATCAATCAACCAGATAGCCGGCCCTCCAACGAGAGACGCGGTAGCACAGAAATACAATACTTTCACAACAAAAGCTATCACACGCAAACATAGGCAAGTTACACACAACTTGAAGTACTTCCATTTTATGCCGAAGGCCAGGTTCTAACCCCCAAAGTATTACGTACATTAAATTCTTTAAAGAGATCCATTTCTTTTACAAAGGTCACCCGATACCCGTAGTATTAACAACAGAGTGACTCACATTTTTAAGTAAACCAGAACACTTTCTTTTTAAAATCAAGTAACAACATTATTTTCCAAACGTTCAAGTTTGCCTAATTTCAAATGCTCAAGTCTCTTATTTTAGAAAGGTTTCATAACTCATAGTCTTAATCTCTTTTAAAACAATTGAGTAACATAAGTCTTATGTGTGAGCCGTTTATTCTTGTTTATAACAATCTTGTTACAGCAGCCATGATCTAGGAAACGTAATACAATCTTGTCTTATCTTAGCTTCTATGCAGATGGAGGTTTCTACTGGTTTTAATAACAATTAGTCAATACATTTCCTTTATTAACGCTGCAATGGTTTGTTCGATACTTATTCCCATTTCCGAAATTTATGTAACATTATTCTTTTAAAAACCAAGTACTTATTTCTCACGAATGAGGTTTTACACTTTTCAACACCATTTAGGTCAATTTCAAGTCAAGTCTCTTATCTTTTGAAATCACAAACCATTCTTTTACCTACATAAAGTGGTTATAACAAACTTCACATAAAGCCGTTATAACACTTTATGTTTTAAACCAACCAATTACCACTATAAACATTTATGAGACCAATAGGGCTCATTCTTTAACCACAGGATACTCGTTACCAACGGACAAGACTTTACTACTTTTTCCACACAATGAAGCCCTTTACACTTCATATCAAGTCAAGACACAAAAGGGAAATCAAATTCCTTTAACACATGTGCGTCTACCGCACTATATACTTTACAAATAGTCATGCTGAAGAGGATAGGAAGAATCACATACCTCGCGACGATTGTCGACACTTAGCAAAATGCTCCACAGTACTATCCCCCTTAAGTAGAATATGCTACCGTAGTACTTCAATCCTTTGGAGAAACCCACAAAAGCCCCTTTCTTCGACTTCTTTTCCGTCAAACTTGTCTACCAGCGCTTCCCACAAGTTTACCCACACTTTTCCTTCTTGCCGCCACTCCAACAGTTTCCTCTTAAGCTAGGTTTTCTTCAAAAAAAACTAGAGAGAAGGGAGAGGGTTTCCATGGAAGGGTTTTGAAATGGAATGGCCAAGTCTTCCAAGACTTGGCCCTAATATAGGACCCTTTTCTGGTCAAAAATGATGGGAGGGACACTTGTCACCCTCCCATAGGTTTTAAAACAAAATATCCCCCGTTTTCAGTCCTTTATCGCGAAAAATCCGCGCCCGGCGCGCGCCAGCGCCATGCGCTCCACTTCAGAAAAGTTCCAGCATTCAGCGCGCGCTGCAACCCCATGGACTCCCGGTACAACGGCGCGCGACCGCGTCCGCGCCGGCGACCGTACTGAACACTGAGCCGCTGCTTGCAAGCGCATCAAACTTGAAACTTCCATAACTATCGACTCCGATGTCCTATCGACGAATGGTTTGTTGCGTTGGGAACTAGATTCAACGGACTACACACTAGGCTCTTTAAACACCTCGAAATTCTTAACAACTTGGGGTACAACACCCCAAGATAGACTCAAAATCCGTCCAACACATGTTTGTCCACTTATCTTTCCACTTTCAAATCTTATACTCCTTGGTATGCTCTTATCTCATCTTCTTGAATTTACGGGGTGTAACATTCTTCCCTCCTTAGAAACATTCGTCCCGAATGTTCCTTCTAAGTCTCCAAAACGCAGACGCCGGTATAGTCTCCACCACTGTACTTACAAAAGAATCAGTTATGTCACTCCTGGCCATAATATACAAATCACGCAAAACTCTAAACTCCAGCCAATAAGGGATCACCTCTAATATCCCAAAAGCTCCCACCCCTCATGGACTTATCACTCGAATATACTCCACTTATACTATGTACTCTGACAAAGATCACTGTAAAATCTTTTACTCAAGACGGCCTTGCATCCGAGGTCCTAACTGTTATAAATCCTAAAGCTCACAATTGTCTCATCTCCAGACTTACCCATTTTCAACTACCCATGTTTTCTAATTCACAACTAACACGATGCTATCCGTACATAGCACTCAACATGTATGCACCATAACAACATAAACCCGTCTCCTAAGGGCTGAAGATATCTCTGCACTACTGCCTCACTTTCCCTTTGTCGCTCTAATCATAATCTTGCCCTGCAGGGCGCCTAGCTATATGAGGCGAGGAACCAACCACCGATCCTGAAGGCTGAGTCATCCCTCTTGTATCCCTCCTACTTGGACATCCTCCCATCCCCTGGCCCTGACGGCCACAGGTATAACAATCTCCCAAACTAGCATGACACCCTGAGGATCATCCTCAGCTCTCTATCCATAGAACTCTGGCGAACTGCAACTCAAGAAATCCCGAAGTCTCAGATTATCGGATCTAGGGTGAATCATCGTGCTGCGGAACCACCGGCCTCGTCATCTCTCATTCCTACCACCAGACTAGCTAGTAACTGGGCCATCTCCTTGTAACTCCTATCCTTTGTTCCTGGCCGTGGGACTAGAGGCTCAGGTATCGTTGTCTCAGTAGCTATTGCTACTGCTCTAAACTCTCCTGGGGCTAGCGGCGTCGCAGGACTCCCCGAATGAAGCACTATCTCAGATAATGACTGGGCCCGTGCCCTGGTAACCCTCTATGTTCTACTCGCAGCTCCTTCTGCTGTCTTGCCCTCCTGGGCTCTGGTTGCCTTGCGTAGAGGCATAACGGGTGAAAAGAATACGTCAGAGGGATTCCAACTTTTAACACAGCTCTAAGGCACGATCTCGAGTGAGAAGAATGGAAACCAATCCTAAATATCCGCAGCCTCACGATTATAGATGTGGTGCACAACACACCGATAATCAAGACTCAGTGGATAAGGTGCGTAGACACTTTCGAGGATTAATCGCTTCGATACCACTTTTGTCACGACCGAACAGGGCCCGTGATAGTGCCTACCGGGCACCCTAGTGATACAACATCAGAGAAAAACCAGCGGAAATAAAAACTCAAGAAAAGAAAACAGTGAAATAAGAAAGCAGGCTAACCCAAACGGTTACCTTTTGTACATAAATTAAAACTTGAACAGTTACATCCCTTACAAACCTGCCCACAACAGTGCTACAGACCTCTAAGAATTTTGAAACCATAATGACGGGACAGGGCCCCGCCATGCCCCTGAATATACATAAGTCTACTACTTCAGGTAACTGTACCACAGGACAAGCTTCTGGAGATATGGAGCTTTCCGAGAACCGAACATCGATCCTAAGAGTGCGGATCATCAAGCTATGTACCTCAACCTGCGACATGAACGCAGCCTCAAGGAGGTCGATAACAGTACCAAGTATGTGGCCGAAAAAAAGCGTAAATGAATCATAATAGTCTATATAAAGCAGGAGACATGTATGATAACCAAACTACAATACACAACATATAAGCAGTCATGTCAAGTCAGGGACTCATGCCCGTGAAATCATCACTCAAATACAATTCAGGAATTTAACCCACACAATGGCCGCATGCCCCGGCATCTCACCTCGGTATAAGCATGGCCCTGGAACCGTCCTAGTGGGCCCATACCCGTGGACCATCCAACGTGTCGGTATGCCCAAAGGAAGTAACAAGATAACAGTCCCTGTGGAAGCATACCCGTGGGCTACCCAACGTGTCAGTATGTCCAAACAACTAACCAAAACAATACTCACTGTGGAAGCATACCCGTGGGCTACCCAACGTGTCAGTATGTCCAATCAAATAACAATAATAACACCCCTAATGGAAGCATACCCGTGGGCTACCCAACGTGTCAGTATGTCCATCAATCAACCAGATAGCCGGCCCTCCAACGAGAGACGCGGTAGCACAGAAATACAACACTTGCACAACAAAAGCTATCACACGCAAACATAGGCAAGTTACACACAACTTGAAGTACTTCCATTTTATGCCGAAGGCCAGGTTCTAACCCCCAAAGTATTACGTACATTAAATTCTTTAAAGAGATCCATTTCTTTTACAAAGGTCACCCGATACCCGTAGTATTAACAACAGAGTGACTCACATTTTTAAGTAAACCAGAACACTTTCTTTTTAAAATCAAGTAACAACATTATTTTCCAAACGTTCAAGTTTGCCTAATTTCAAATGCTCAAGTATCTTATTTTAGAAAGGTTTCATAACTCATAGTCTTAATCTCTTTTAAAACAATTGAGTAACATAAGTCTTATGTGTAAGCCGTTTATTCTTGTTTATAACAATCTTGTTACAACAGCCATGATCTAGGAAATGTAATACAATTTTGTCTTATCTTAGCCTCTATGCAGATGGAGGTTTCTACTGGTTTTAATAACAATTAGTCAATACATTTCCTTTATTAACGCTGCAATGGTTTGTTCGATACTTCTTCCCATTTCCGAAATTTATGTAACATTATTCTTTTAAAAACCAAGTACTTATTTCTCACGAATGAGGTTTTACACTTTTCAACACCATTTAGGTCAATTTCAAGTCAAGTCTCTTATCTTTTGAAATCACAAACCATTCTTTTACCTACATAAAGTGGTTATAACAAACTTCCCATAAAGCCGTTATAACACTTTATGTTTTAAACCAACCAATTACCACTATAAACATTTATGAGACCAATAGGGCTCATTCTTTAACCACCGGATACCCGTTACCAACGGACAAGACTTTACTACTTTTTCCACACAATGAAGCCCTTTACACTTCATATTAAGTCAAGACACAAAAGGGAAATCAAATTCCTTTAACACATGTGCGTCTACCGCACTATATACTTTACAAATAGTCATGCTGAAGAGGATAGGAAGAATCACATACCTCGCGACGATTGTCGACACTTAGCAAAATGCTCCACAGTACTATCCCCCTTAAGTAGAATATCCTACCGTAGTACTTCAATCCTTTGGAGAAACCCACAAAAGCCCCTTTCTTCCACTTCCTTTCCGTCAAACTTGTCTAGCAGCGCTTCCCACAAGTTTACCCACACTTTTCCTTCTTGCCGCCATTCCAACAGTTTCCTCTTAAGCTAGGTTTTCTTCAAAAAAAACTAGAGAGAAGGGAGAGGGTTTCCATGGAAGGGTTTTGAAATGGAATGGCCAAGTCTTCCAAGACTTGGCCCTAATATAGGACCCTTTTCTGGTCAAAAATGATGGGAGGGACACTTGTCACCCTCCCATAGGTTTTAAATCAAAATATCCCCCGTTTTCAGCCCTTTATCGCGAAAAAAATCCCGCCTTGGCGCCGCGGCGCTTCAATCTTCCGAGAAAAGTTCCAGCATTCCGGCGCCGCGGCCCTGCAGTCCGGCGCCGCGGCGCTGCAAACCCCGCGGACTCTCAGTACAACCGGCGCCGCGGCCCTGCAGTCCGGCGCCGCGCACTTCAACCGAAAACTGCTGCTTGCCTGACTGCGCATCAAACTTGAAACTTCCATAACTTTCGACTCCGATGTCCTATCGACGAACGGTTTGTTGCGTTGGGAACTAGATTCAACGGACTACACACTAGGCTCTTTAAACACCTCGAAATTCTTAACAACTGGGGGTACAACACCCCAAGATAGACTCAAAATCCGTCCAACACATGTTTGTCCACTTATCTTTCCACTTTCAAATCTTATACTCCTTGGTATGCTCTTATCTCATCTTCTTGAATTTACGGGGTGTAACACATATATTATATGTATATTATGGATTATATAATATATGGAGTAAAGTTTGGAGGAGTTGGATCTTGTTAACTTGTTAAAAGAAAGGATTGGTCGTTCGCCATTAAAATGGTAAAAACGTATCCAACGTATCAAACGTATCTTACTTGTGAAGAAGTATTTAACAAGTAACTATAACTTATATTAAGAATGGAAATATAAGTTGGATGACTAATGAGTAATTTGGATAAGTAAAATGGACAAAGTTGGCCAAGGACCCCAACTTAAGGACTGTATTTACTTTGGACTGTATTTACTTTGGACTGTATTTACATTGGACTGTATTTACATTTCTGTTAAGGGGAAGATTGTTCAATCGCGTTCCGTTTGGGCGTGTGATCCCCTTTTTAATTATTGTATTGTTATGAAGGCGTGATAGTAAACCGCGTTACCGGTTGGGCGCGTAATCCCCTTCTTTTACTTATTGTTATTATGAAGGCGTGATAGTAAACCGCGTTACCGTTTGGGCGTGTAATCCCCTTCTTTATGTTGTTTAAATTATTACGCCTTATATATGGTATATATATTACGGTTATTCGGGCCTTGGAGAAAGATGGAAAAGTGAGTAAAAACGGGGGAAGTGCTGCCCAATTTTCCGTAGAATTAGAGGGCTTTTTATTGGTATAAGTCTTCAATGGTAAGAAAGGTTTGATAGAAGTACTATGACCATTTTAGGAGTGGAGTACTACGTGTGGCGTGATCTACTTGGCTTAAGAAGTAGCCGACGAGTTGAAGTACTTGGAGCGTTTTGCTATTTGTCGATAATCGCCGCGAGGTATGTGAACCTCTTCCTATCTTTTCTAGCATGATTGTTGTGAACTATGTAGTACGGTAGACGTACGTGTGCTAAACGAGTTTTGGTTGGTTTAAAACATAAGGTGTTATAATAGCTTTATGGGAAGTTAGTTATAACGACTTTATATAGGTAAAAGAATGGTTTATTGATTTTAGAAGTTAAGAGACTTGATCTTAAAAGATAAGAGACTTAACTTATAAATGACGTTTTATGAAATGTTAAGGACTATGAATTTTGTTAAAAAGTTGTGAAACCTCATTCGTGAGTAATGAGTACTTGGCTTTTAAAGAATAATGTTTTACTGATTTCGGAAATGAGAATAAGTATCGAACAAACCATTGCAACATTAATAAAGGAAATGTATTGACTAATGAATTATATTAAAACCAGTAGAAACCTCCATCTGCATAGAAGCTAAGATAAGACAAAATTGTATTACATTTCCTAGATCATTCGCTTTAATAAGATGGTTATAAACAAGAACAAGCTACTCACACATAAGGCATATGTTACTCAATTGTTTTAAAAGGAGATTACGTTAAGTGATTAAGACTATGATCTATGGAATCTTTCGAAAATAAGAGACTTGAGCATTTGAAATTAGGCAAACTTGAACTTTTGGAAAAGAATGTTGTCACTTGATTTTAATAAGGAAAGTGTTTTGGTTTACTTATAAATGTTAGTCACTCTATGTTAATACTACGGGTATCGGGTGACCTTTGTAAAAGAAATGGATCTTTTAAAAGAATTTAACGTATGTAGTACTTTGGGGTTAAACCCGGACTTTGACATAAAATGAAAGTACCTTGAGTTGTGTGTAACTTTCTTATGTTTGCGTGTGATAACCTTGTTGTGAAAATCGTATTTCTACCCGCGCGTCTCGATGGAGGGCGGCTGATTGGTTGTGAACGATTCCTATCGAGTCCCATGAGATGGGCGAGACATGTATTCCACACGATTCTTATCGAGTCCGTGGGATGGGCGAGACATGTATTCCATACGATTCTATCGAGTCCGTGAGATGGGCCGAGACATGTATTTCATACGATTCCTATCGAGTCCCATGAGATGGGCGAGACATGTATTCCATACGATTCCTATCGAGTCCCATGAGATGGGCGAGACATGTATTCCATACGATTCTATCGAGTCCCATGAGTTGGGCGAGACATGTATTCCACGATTCTTATCGAGTCCCGTAGGATGGGCGAGACATGTATTCCATACGATTCCTATCGAGTCCCATGAGATGGGCGAGACATGTATTCCATACGATTCCTATCGAGTCTCATGAGATGGGCCGGACATGTATTCCATACGATTCCTATCGAGTCCCACGAGATGGGCGGGCATGTATTCCATACGATTCTATCGAGTCCGTGAGATGGGCGAGATATGTATTCCATACGATTCCTATCGAGTCCCATGAGATGGGCCGAGACATGTATTCCACACGATTCTTATCGAGTCCCATGGGATGGGCCGAGACATGTATTACATACGATTCCTATCGAGTCCCATGAGATGGGCCGAGACATGTATTCCATACGATTCCTGTCGAGTCCCATGAGATGGGCCGAGACATGTATTCCATACGATTCCTATCGAGTCCCATGAGATGGGCCGAGACATGTATTCCATACGATTCCTATCGAGTCCCATGAGATGGGCCGAGACATGTATTCCATACGATTCTTATCGAGTCCCATGGGATGGGCCGAGACATGTATTCCACACGATTCCACCTCGAGTCCCATGGGATGGGCCGAGACATGTGTTACGTATCATACGATTTATACCTAGACTGCCGGCAGTGAGGAATGAGTTCCACGGGCATGAGGGATGACTTCAAGGGTGTGAGTCCCTGACTTGACATGACTACTTTTATGTTGTAAACTGTAGTTTGGCTATCATACATGTCTCATGTTTTATATAGACTGTCATGATTTCATTTACGATATTGATTTCACATACTTGGTACTTGTTATCGACCTCCTTGGGGCTGCGTTCATGCCGCATGTAGAGGTACATCGGTTGTGGATCCTCGCCATAGGATCACTGATTCGTATTGGAAGCCCCGTTTCTCGGAGGCTTATCTTGTGGTATGTTACCACGAGTGCAGCAGGTTCTTGTACATTCAGGGGTATGGCGGGGCCCTGTCCCGTCATAGTTGTTGTCACTTTCTTAGAGGTCTGTAGTACTGTTGTGGGCAGGGTTGTAAAGGATGTAACTGTTCAGATTATGTATATATGCAAGAAGGCAACTGTTTGGGTTGGCCTGTTTTATTATCATATCTCTTGTTTCATGTTCATGTTTTTATTTCCGCTGATTTTCTCTGATGTTGTATCACTAGGGTGCCCGGGGTAAGGCACCAGTCACGGGCCCCGGTTCGGGTCGTGACAAAAGTGGTATCAGAGCAGTTAGTCCTCGGAAAGTGTCTACAGACCGTGTCTAGTAGAGTCTTGATTATCGGTGTGTTGTGCACCACATCTATAATCAGGAGGCTGCAGGACATTTAGGATTGGTTTCCATTCTTCTCACTCTGAGATCGTGCCTTAGAGCTGTGTTATAAGTTGGACTCCCTCGGACGTATTCGTTTGTACCAGTTATGCCTCTGCGAAAGGCAACACAGGCCCGAATGGGCAAGCGGCGAGAGGAGCTACGAGTTGAACACCGAGGGTTGCGAGGCACAGCCCGGTCATTACGAGATAGTACTTGACGACGAGTTTTATGACGCCGCTAGCCCCAGCAGAGTTTAGAGCGGCAACAGTTTCTACGGAGGCCACGATACCTGAGCCTCCAGTTCCACGACTAGGAACCGAGGATATGAGTTCAGGAGATGGCCCATTTACTAGTAAGGCTGGTGGCTGGGAATGAGGACGGACGGGAACCAGTGGTTCACCCTGGATCCGATAGTCTGAGACTTCGGGATTTCTTGAGTTCATTGTCGCCGAGTTACATGGATAGAGAGCTGAGGATGGTCCTCAGGGTGTCGTACTAGTTTGGGGAGATTGTTATGCTTGCGGCCAGCAGGGCCATTTGGTGAGAGTTTGTCCGATTAGCGGTAGCACAGATGTAGAGACTCAGCCTTCGGGATCGGTGGCTGGTTCATCGCCTTATATAGCTAGGCGCCCTGCAGGGCAGGATTATGGTTAGAGCGACAAAGGGAAAGTGAGGCAGTAGTTGCAGAGATATCTTTAGCCTTTAAGAGACTTGTTTATGTTGTTATGGTGGGTACATGTTAGGTGCTATGTACGGATAGCATTGTGTTAAGTGTGAATTAGAAAACATGGGCAGTTGAGAAAGGGTAAGTCTGGAGACGAGACGATTATGAGCCTTAGGATTTATAACAGTTAGGACCTTGGGTGCAAGGCCGTCTTGGGTAAAAGATTTTGTTTACGAATTGACCTTTGTCGGGGTGCATAGTATACGTGGGGTATAATTGTGTGATAAGTCCCTGAGTGGTGTGAATTATAAGAGGGTAGTTGAGCTAAGAAGACCACTAGGTTTTCGTGACTTGATTAGTGAGATTGCTCCGGATCGGGGGAAACAAGAGTTTGGCGCGGTTATGGGTCGGGTGGAGGACCATTCGCGGGTCAACCCGTAGCCCGAAATGTGGTGGGGTCAGTTCGAGGTGGTCCCGCCAGGTGGTAGGGTCACGAGGGCGCTAGGCCCATGTTTAGGTAACCATCGTACGGGTTCGTGGATCGTTCGACCGTAATCGGATCGTGAAGGCGGGGATGGCCTTTGTGGGAATTGAAACTAGTGAGATGACCAAGTTTGGAGGTAGTGACTCCAAGGTTTTGGAAACTGAAGCGATGATTGAAGTGTGATGCATTATCGGAAAGATTTCGTGTTAGAAGTGTACGATAAGTAAGGAAAGAAGTGAACGTGTGCTAAGAGATGGAAGTGATCATTTTTGTGAAGTGAAGGTGCGAAGGAAGTATCCTTTGGACCAGGAGCGAGAGTTGGTGTTGTTTTTACATCGTCGAGGTGATTCCTCGTTGGCTTGGATTTGAGTTTTGCGCACATATTATATTCTGGCTATTGGTGGCATGATCGGTTTTGTAAGTATAGTAGTGGAGAACTATACCGACGCAAGTATGTTTGGAGACTTAGAAGGAACATTCGGGACGAATGTTTCTAAGGGGGGAAGAATATTATACCCCGTAGTTCCAGGGTATGTATGCGAGGACGTACGTACGAGAATACGACAGAAATTTTGGAAAGAAAGAAAGATGTGATTTTTCGACGGAAAAGTTTCCGGATTTCGTGAAGGAAAAAGGTTCGTTAATGGGAATTGGATTCCCAGATTTGGTATTCGGACTTCTTGGAATATTTGAGAATTATGGAATTTTATTTCCGGAATTGGTCACGTGGGGCCCACGGGAGAAATTCTGCTTTTGTGGGGCCCACTTTGTTTTCGAGATTTTGGCCATTATGGATATTTTCGGGAGATGAAATATTTTGGACGAGTAGGAGGGCGACACGTGTCACCCCCCTAGGTGGCCTTGTGGCCGAAATCATGTGCCAAGTGGCAAGACAAGTGGCCTTGTCTTGCAAGATATTTTAGTGTGGACAAGTGGCTTGTGGGACCCACACACACTTGTCCCCAATCTCAACCACACACTTGCCTTCATCCTAGCCCTTGGTTGTCCTATTTATGCACCATTAGTTGATGAAATCTTCCACACTTAGACATTTCAAGACTTGAAAAACCCTCCCTCTCCCTTCATTATTGCTCTCGTTTTTGAGCCCTTTTCTTGAGCAAAATTTGTCCAACAATTCTTAAACTCTCAAGTGTTCTTCCCTAAGGTGTTAGGAAGATTGTGTACCAAGAGTTGGAAAAGATTTCACACCCCTAGCCTTGAAGGGATGCCTTGGCCGAAAGTTGTCATCTTTGAAACCTAAGTGTTCATCACTTTTTGGAGTTGGTTCTTGAAGAGAAGTTGGTTAGGAGCTTCTATGGGTTGCTTGTAGCGGATTGGAACGTAAAGATTTGGAGCTAAGACTTGCTTGGAGCGACTTTAAGAACTTGGATATTCTTGGGCTATTTGAGGTAGTGAAACTTAAACCTCTTTGTGAATTGGTTATTATACATATATTATAAGTATATTATGGATTATATAATATATGGAGTAAAGTTTGGAGGAGTTGGATCTTGTTAACTTGTTAAAAAAAAGGATTGGTCGTTCGCCATTAAAATGGTAAAAACGTATCCAACGTACCAAACATATCTTACTTGTGAAGAAGTATTTAACAAGTAACTATAACTTATATTAAGAATGGAAATATAAGTTGGATGACTAATGAGTAATTTGGATAAGTAAAATGGACAAAGTTGGCCAAGGACCCCAACTTAAGGATCGTATTTACTTTGGTGTATTTACTTTGGTGTATTTACATTGAATTTGTATTTACATTTACATTGGGAAGATTTTTCAATCGCGTTCGTTTGGGCGTGTGATCCCTTTTTAATTATTGTATTGTTATGAAGGCGTGATAGTAAACGCGTTACGGTTGGCGCGTAATCCCATTCTTTTACTTATTGTTATTATGAAGGCGTGATAGTAAACCGCGTTACCGTTTGGGCGTGTAATCCCCTTCTTTATGTTGTTTAAATTATTACGCCTTATATATGGTATATATATTACGGTTATTCGGGCCTTGGAGAAAGATGGAAAAGTGAGTAAAAACGGGGGAAGTGCTGCCCAATTTTCCGTAGAATTAGAGGGCTTTTTATTGGTATAAGTCTTCAATGGTAAGAAAGGTTTGATAGAAGTACTATGACCATTTTAGGAGTGGAGTACTACGTGTGGCGTGATCTACTTGGCTTAAGGAGTAGCCGACGAGTTGAACTACTTGGAGCATTTTGCTATTTGTCGATAATCGTCGCGAGGTATGTGAACCTCTTCCTATCTTTTCTAGCATGATTGTTGTGAACTATGTAGTACGGTAGACGTACGTGTGCTAAACGAGTTTTGGTTGGTTTAAAACATAAGGTGTTATAATAGCTTTATGAGAAGTTAGTTATAACGACTTTATGTAGGTAAAAGAATGGTTTATTGATTTTAGAAGTTAAGAGACTTGATCTTAAAAGATAAGAGACTTAACTTATAAATGACGTTTTATGAAATGTTAAGGACTATGAATTTTGTTAAAAAGTTGTGAAACCTCATTCGTGAGTAATGAGTACTTGGCTTTTAAAGAATAATGTTTCTTGATTTCGGAAATGAGAATAAGTATCAAACAAACCATTGCAGCGTTAATAAATGAAATGTATTGACTAATGAATTATATTAAAACCAGTAGAAACCTCCATCTGCATAGAAGCTAAGATAAGACAAAATTGTATTAAATTTCCTAGATCATGGCTGCTTTAATAAGATGGTTATAAACAAGAACAAGCTACTCACACATAAGGCATATGTTACTCAATTGTTTTAAAATGAGATTACGTTAAGTGATTAAGACTATGATCTATGGAATCTTTCGAAAATAAGAGACTTGAGCATTTGAAATTAGGCAAACTTGAACTTTTGGAAAAGAATGTTGTCACTTGATTTTAATAAGGAAAGTGTTTTGGTTTACTTATAAATGTTAGTCACTCTATGTTAATACTACGGGTATCGGGTGACCTTTGTAAAAGAAATGGATCTTTTAAAAGAATTTAACGTATGTAGTACTTTGGGGTTAAAACCCGGACTTTGACATAAAATGAAAGTACCTTGAGTTGTGTGTAACTTGCCTATGTTTGCGTGTGATAACCTTGTTGTGCAAGTACTGTATTTCTATACCGCCGCGTCTCTCGATGGAGGGCCGGCTGATTGGTTGTGAACGATTCCTATCGAGTCCCATGAGATGGGCCGAGACATGTATTCCACACGATTCTTATCGAGTCCCATGGGATGGGCCGAGACATGTATTCCATACGATTCCTATCGAGTCCCATGAGATGGGCCGAGACATGTATTCCATACGATTCCTATCGAGTCCCATGAGATGGGCCGAGACATGTATTCCATACGATTCCTATCGAGTCCCGTGAGATGGGCCGAGACATGTATTCCATTCGATTCTATCGAGTCCCATGAGATGGGCGAGACATGTATTCCATACGATTCCTATCGAGTCCCACGAGATGGGCCGAGACGTATTCCACACGATTCTTATCGAGTCCCACGGGCCGAGACATGTATTCCATACGATTCCTATCGAGTCCCATGAGATGGGCCAGACCAGTAATACATACGATTACTATAGAGTCCCATGAGATGGGCCGAGACATGTATTCCATACGATTCCTATCGAGTCCCATGAGATGGGCCGAGACATGTATTCCATACGATTCCTATCGAGTCCCATGAGATGGGCCGAGACATGTATTCCATACGATTCTTATCGAGTCCCATGGGATGGGCCGAGATATGTATTCCACACGATTCCACCTCGAGTCCCATGGGATGGGCCGAGACATGTGTTACGTATCATACGATTTATACCTAGATCGCTAGGAAGTGAGGAGTTCCACGGGCGTGAGGATGACTTCGCGGTGAGTCTCTGACTTGACATGACTACTTTTATGTTGTAAACTGTAGTTTGGCTATCATACATGTCTCCTGTTTTATATAGACTGTCATGATTTCATTTACATTATTTCAGTTTCACATACTTGGTACCTGTTGTATTGACCTCGCCCGGGCTGCGTTCATGCCGCGGTAGAGGTACATCGGTTGTGGATCCTCGCTCATAGGATCACGATTCAGCGTATTGGGAAGCCGTTTCTCGGAGGCTTATCTTGTGGTATGTTACCACGAGTGCAGTAGGTTCTTGTACATTCGAGGTATGGCGGGGCCACTGTCCGTCATAGTTGTTATCACTTTCTTAGAGTGCATGTAATCTTGTTGTGGCAGGGTTGTAAAGGATGTAACTGTTCAGATTATGTATATATGCAAGAAGGCAACTGTTTGGGTTGGCCTGTTTTATTATCATATCTCTTGTTTCATGTTCATGTTTTTATTTTCGCTGATTTTCTCTGATGTTGTATCACTAGGGTGCCCGGGGTAAGGCACCAGTCACGGGCCCCGGTTCGGGTAGTGATTTTTATAAAAGACATGTTAGTGCCTTAAGTAAACTAAAATGAGAGTGTATATGAACAAGAATAATAAGAAGTTAGGGGATTTCTTAACTTGCTTATATATTGTATGATAAGTCGGTAGTGCTTATGTTATGTATGATAGCCGGTTTGTGCTAGTGGTATATTATTCATTACGGGGTCATTCCCCGGGTTTGTGGCATTTGCATATTCCGTGGATTGCTACCCACGATGCGAGGAATACCTCATGCGAGTCCGTAAGGACTTATGCGGGTGAAATTGTCCCATGCGGGCGGATACTATATGCGAGGAATACCTCACGCGAGTCCATGGGGCTTATGCGGGTGAAATAGTCCCATGCGGGCGGATACAACCTATGCGAGGAATACCTCATGCGAGTCCGTAAGGGCTTATGCGGGTGAAATAGTCCCATGCGGGCGGATACAGCCTATGCGAGGAATACCTCATGCGGGTCCACACGACCTATGCGGGTGAAATAGTCCCGAAGTAGGATTGCTTAATGATCTGCGGGGCGGGTGGTCCTTTGATCGTGAGCTCCTATTTTTATGTTGTAAGTATACTCTTGATTACTCTCATTGTTAGTAAGGCCGCGGTGTCGTTAATTGAGTTATCATACCTGTCTCCAGTTTTATTATAAACTCATGATTTCATTACAGTACTTTCAGTTTCACATATTTGGTACATGTTGTACTGACCTCCTTCGGGGGGCTGCGTTCATGCTGTAGGTAGAGTACAGGTTGCTGATCCTCGCTCTTAGGATCGTTGTTCAGCTGTTGAGAAGCTCCTTTATTTCGGAGGCTTATCCCTGGTATTGTCGGTTGTTGTACATTCAGGGGTATGGCGGGGCCCTGTCCCGCCAAAGTTGTTATTCTTAGAGGTCTGTAGTCACATTTGTGGATTGGGTTGTAAAGAAAAAAAAATGTAATGTTTTATTATGTATAGTTTACGGAAGGTGGCCTTATCGGCTAGCCTGTTGCTGTTTACTGTCTAAGTTTTATGTATGTTCCGCTGCTATTCTCTGATATATACGGCGGGGTGCGGGTAGGGCACGATCCGCGTTCGGTCGGGTCGTGACACTGCCACAAGATAAAAATCACCCGAAAGGGTCTACACTGTTTAACAATATAAATACAACTCTATCCAGTCCAGCCCACAGGTGAATACAGACCTCTAAGATTTTGGACAAATGTTATGACGGGACAAGGCCCCGCCGTACCCCTGAATATTCATAACCATTATGACAAGATCCGGAACATTGGAGCCATCTCAAAATGCTGAACCAGGATCCTAAGTCGCGGATCCACAACTGTGTACCTAAACCTGCGGACATGAACGCGGCCGTCAAGGGGTCGATTAACAGTCGAATATGGAACGGAAATAAAGTATAGTAAACAGATCATAATTGTACAAAAGAATGACAGGGGCAAGTATAAAAAAGTAAATACCAGATCCTACCCTGCCATTACAACTCATGAACTTAATCGTACGCCATTATCTTTTCTCGTTTTTCAATAAGAGTTATAGTCAAATTCTTACGTACATACTTAGGAAAATTACCATTTAACTTACTTACCTTGCATAACATAATCCGGCCCTTTATGGAGGGACGCCTATACTGCCCGGCCCAATCTGGGACGCGATAAAGTCACATAAGTCTGCTCATAAAGGTATACTGCATAAAAATAGGACGCTTATGATCAACCTAGGGCCACCTGCCCATAGTGTCATTTGGCAATCCTACTCCTGGGACTATTTCACCCGCAAGGGTCTTGTGGACCCGCATATGACAATTTTCCCCGCATAGGACTATTTCACCCGCACATGACTATTTCACCCGCTTAGGAACTACGGGCCCGCAATGAGCAAATACGCCATGCTCGCATCATGGGTAGCAAATCCATGGAGAGGTATAATGTCTTGGAGGTTTACCCCGCAATTATACTCAGAAGGTGTATAACGTCTTGGGGGTTTACCCCGCATTTATACTCAGGAGGTGTATAACGTCTTGGGGGTTTACCCCGCATTTATACTCAGGAGGTGTATAACGTCTTGGGGGTTTACCCCGCATTTATACTCATCACACTAGCACCAAAGGCTATCATACATAACATAAGCACCACCGGCTTATCATACATAACATAAGCGCTATCGGCTTATCATACATAACATAAGCGCTACCGGCTTATCATACATAACATAAGCGCTACCGGCTTATCATACATAACATAAGCAAGTTAAGAAATCCCCTAACTTCTTATTAACCTTATTTACATATGCTCTCTTTTTAGTTTACTTAAGGCACTAACATGTCATTATAAAATCCGGGAATTTAACCCAAAGTACTACGTGCTTCTATTCTTTTAAAAAGACTCCTTTTCATATAAAACTTCCAAGATACTAATAACCGTAGTATCAAGTCATATCTACTTTTCAAAACAAGTCACAATATCTTTTAGAACTACATTATAGGCTTCTAAATCAAGTGACTTTCTCTTTAAAAATATTTTAGCAATTGATGTCTTTAAATCAAATTGCCCTTCATTATCTCAAGTCATCTCTTTGTTTACATTACTAGAGAAAAACCATTCTTTTAATCTTCCATAAAGTTGTTATAACCAACTTCCCATAAAGCCGTTATAACTCTTTATGTCTTAGGAAAATTCATTCATTTTTAAACCAAGAGACTTATACTTTCAAATCAAGTTACATAACTTTCAAAATACTTCAAGTCTCTTATCTTTAGAAATCAAGTTTCTTACTTAGAAAACAAGCCTCTTATCTTTCGAATGTCAAGAATTCAATACTTTCCAAATCAAGTATTCTATACTTTTAAAATCAAGTCATTTCTTCCTTTAAGAATCAAGTCTCATAACTTGAAAAATAAAGTCTCTTAACCTTTTAAGAATTCATAGTTCATAGTCTTAACACTTCATAACGTAAATTCTTTAAGTTAAGTGACATATGCCTTATGCGTGTGAGTAGGTTATACTTGTTTATAACGATCTTATTAAAGCAGCCATGATCTAGAACATGTAATACAATTTTGTCTTATCTTACTTCTATGCAGATGGAGAATTCTACTCATTTTAATATAATTGATTGTCGATACATATTTTTTTATTAACGCTGCAATGGCTTTTTCGATACTTATTCTCATTCGTGTCGTAAATTAGTCAAGTCAACTTGACTCCAAAATACCTCCTAACGACTCTTACCAACATCCCCCATAAGACTTGGTAAGAACTTAGGATAACTTAGACATAACCTTTACGTAGAGTAAATCAACATACATACCTCTTAACTTCTAAGAGTAGAAGGAATCATGAAATAATACCACATGTATATTCCATACATAGAATCATGTCTAAAGAAGGAAGAGGTTCACATACCTCGCGACGATTATCGACAAATAGCAAAATGCTCCAAAGTACTTCAACCTTTATAGCTATTCTATCCTTCAAGTAGAATACGCTATACGTAGTACTTCAACCTACAATGGCCATAACTGCTCTGATACCACTTTTGTCACGACCCGACCTCGGGCCCGCGACTGGTGCCTTACCCCGGGCACCCTAGTGATACAACATCAGAGAAAAATCAGCGGAAATAAAAACTTAAACATGAAACAAGACATAAAGTAAGAAACAGGCTAACCAAACCGGTCACCTTCCCGTATATAAATATATAAAACCATTTCGCAATAAGTAAACAGTTATGTCAAGTAAGGGACGCATGTCCTCAAAATAATCACTCACACATAACTATGGGTCTCACGCCCACAATATCAATCATGCCCGTGGAACTCATTCCTCACTGCCGGCAGTACATGATGTAAAACAACACCCATATGTGTACCTGAACACTAGATCACTCGCTATCAAACCGACGGACAAGTAGAATAGCCAACTACCAGTCCAAAAGCTAGTCATAAAACTTCACGGGCAAAGTACGGAAGCCAACTACCAGTCCAAAAGCTATCCACGCAACTGGCCGAGGCAAGTATCTTAAGCTAACGTACCATAGCCTACCGTCTCACGAGATATGACCGAGGAAAGTATCTTAAGCTATCTACCAGAGCCTGCCGATACACGAGAAATGACCAGGACAAGTATCTAAAGTGTGCCTGTAACCACATGTACAAATCAAGCCCGTGATCGCTCGTCACCGCGACAAGCTTCATGGATTAGCGGTCCATGGACTAATAACATAACCCGGGAATTTAACCCTCACAATGACCGCATGCCCCGGCATCTTACCTCGGTATAAGCATGGCCATGAAACCATCCTACTGGACGCATACCCGTGGGACACCCATAGTGTCAGTATATCCAAAGTAAATAACAAGATAATACTCAAAGTGGACGCATACCCGTGGACCATCCAACGTGTCAGTATGTCCAAAAGAAATAACCAGATAATACTCAAAGTGGACGCATACCCGTGGACCATCCAACGTGTCAGTATGTCCAAACAATCAATCAGATATCCGGCCCTCCCCGAGAGACACGGTAGCACAGAATCAAAACACTTGCACAACAAAGGCTATCACAACAAGCATAGACAAGTTCAACGTACTTTCATTTTATGTCAACAATCCGGGTTTCAACCCCAAAATACTACATACTTTCATTCTTTCAAAAAGACCTCTTTTTATGTAAAAGCCACACGATACTAATACTCGTAGTATCAAAAACACGTTTTCTTTTCAAACCAAATTACTTCACCTTCGTAAAAACCTTTACAAGACTTTTAAAATCAAGTACTCTATACTTTTTAAACCAAGTGCTTTTCTTTTAAAACAACATCAAGTATACTCTTTAAAACCCAAATAACTTACTCTTTTCAAAACAAGTAACCTATACTTAAATCAAGTTACTTTTCCTTTTCCGAAATCAAGTCGTTTATAAGTCAAGTCTCTTATCTTTCAAGATCAAGTCTCTTAACTTTCAAAATCAAGTCGTTTTAGCTTTCAGAATCAAATCTTTCTTTTATCTTCATAAAGTCGTTATAACTAACTTCCCATAAAGCCATTATAACACTTTATGTTTTAAACAAACAAAATTCATTTCACACACGTACGTCTACCGTACTATATAGTTCACAACAATCATGCTCAAGAGTATAGAAAGAATCACATACCTCTTCGGCTTAATCCACAAGCCAAGTCGAGTATGCCGCGCGTAGAAGATCCACCTATAATATTCACAATACATCTATCAACTTCTAGTTCTCTTTATAGAATAATTCTAAGTATAAGGATCCTTATCCTACGAAAAATTCGGCAGCACCTCCCCCCTGCAAACACATAAATAACCTCCTATAACAAGGCCTGCTACCAAGCCAATAACTCCAAGGGGATTACACGTCTAACCGGACGTGTACAATCTGCCTCACAATAATACTACACAAGTCTCAGAATACGGTCAATGTAAATACAGTTCAATCCTTTATAATCATCATTCCAATATATCTTATTCTCAATTCTAAACTACTACAATATGTAATATCCAATTACAATAGGGGGACATAGATCATTACCTCGATAAGCCCAAAATTATCCAAGATTAAAAGTCGATCCTGAGCAACGTTTAACTCCTATTCCTTACGCTCCAATACGCTCCAAGCAACCCTTAGAAGTTTCTAACCAACTCCTCTTCAAGATCCATCTCCAAAAAGTGAAGAACACTTAGGCTCAAACTATGGCAAGTTTCGGCCAAGGGGTATATCTAAGGCTAGGGGTGTGAAATCTTTTCCAACTCTTGGTACACAATCTTCCTAACACCCTAAGGAAGAACACTTAAAACTTTAAGAATTTTTGGACAACTTTTGCTCAAGAAAACAAGGCAAAGCCGAGAGCACTAATCAAAGGGGAGGGAGTATTTTTGTCTTGGAAATTATCACAAGTGTGGATGAATAAGTCTTGCTATCAAGGGGGGTATTTATAGAGAAATCAAGGGCCAAGATCAAGGCAAGTGTGTGGTGAGATTGGGGTACAAGTGTGTGTGGGTCCCACCCTCCAAATGGCTACACAAAACACAAGACAAGTGGCTTGCCACTTGTAAGGCCATTTCGGCCACAAGACACATGGCACCATAATTCGTCTACAAGCCACCCAGGGGGGTGACACGTGTCGCCCTCCTAATCGTCCAAAATATTTCATCTCCCGAAAATATCCAAAATACCGAAAATCTCGAAAATAAAAGTGGGCCCCACAAAACCGTAAATTTCTCCTGTGGGCCCCACGTGACCATTTCCGAAAATAAAATTCCATAATTCTAATATAATCCAAGAAGCCCAAATACCAAATCTGGGAATCCAATTCCCATCAACAAACCTTTTTCCTTCACAAAACCCGGAAACTTTTCCGTCGAAAAATCACATCTTTCTTCCTTTCCAATATTACTGTCGTATTCTCGTACGTACGTCCTCACATACATACCTTGGGACTACGGGGTATAACATTCTTCCCCCCTTAGAAACATTCCACCCGAATTGTCACGACCCGTTCCGGGGCCCGTGACTGGTGCCTTACCGGGCCACCCAAGTAGCCATACATCAGAGTAACCAGCGGAAATATAAACCAAGACAGGAAACAATTTATAAAATAAGACACAGCTTATGTAAGAAAACGCCGCCTTTCGGCATATATAGATAATCAAGTTTTGCAGTTACATCCCAATCTGCATAATAGTACTACTGAGACCTAAGGAAGTAAACAACTATGGCGGACGGCCGCCATACCGACTATCTGAAAACTATCTACAATACGGGAGATCATACCCAAAAGTAGAGCCTCGGAGAAGATGGAGCTCGACACCAACGCAAAAGATCCTAAGGATGCGGATCTAGCACTGCTTGCCTTTACTGCAGTGAACGCAGCTCGGCGAGGTCGAGACACGGTACAGTATGTGAAACTATAAAGAACCGAAATGAAATCAAAGTATTTAAAACCTTTTCACAAATACAATCGGTTCAATTGCACATAGTGCACATCACAAACAGCATTAATAGGAAAAATCAGCAGTCTATTCTAGGCCGCGAATGATCGAAGCAAGGCGATTGCCCGTAGTATCATTCGGGTGCCTAGTCTCGACTTTCGCGGCCGCATAGTCACGCACGCGCATGAGGTATCCTCGCATCGGGGCAACAACCCGGCGTCCGCCTAGGCTCCCGCACGCGCATAGCCTCAAAAGACCGTAGTCTCAGCAGACCGCGTAGGGAATCCCCGTCGGGCTAAACACCGAATGATCAATCACGAGCATACCGCTCGCGTAGTCTCACAGACCGCATAGGCGTATAGACCAGCGTCAAGGGCAAGCCCCCAGTATAACGATCGAGGGTAGGTGATACAATAACAGTACAACGGACTTACCGGTTAGCAACGTAAGCACAACAAGAATGACCCCTTTACACAGCATTTCAAGACACTAACCCAGGTAGCATCATAATATGTCTACTTATCACACAACTCTTACTACACTTAACAGAAATCAATACAAGGCTTTTATAAACAAACAAGTAACAGATTCCTTTTTATCTTCTTAAGTTGTTATACCTAACTTCCCATAAAGCTAGCATAACTCTTAAGCTTTTGTTTTAAAACCAAATATTTATCTTACATTAAAAATGATTCGATATTCTTTTGAAATGTTTTGATTCTTTGTTATTCAGGCTTAAGCGTGAGGCATTCAGTAAGTATTATTGAGCTTAAGCGAGGCATTGCCATAAGTATTATTCAGCTTAAGTCAAAGACATTGCCGTAGTTATTATTCGATTAACACGTATACGTCCGCACTATATATTGTAAAATATCATGCTTTAGGAAGAATCACATACCTTCTCAAATAAAACCACTGCCGAGTTGAATATGTCGCGCAGAGTCACCTATAATAGTCAGACATCTATCAAAGACTACTCTGAAGGTCATTCTAAGCAGAGGGTTCACAATTTACGGAAAGTCGGGCAAGACTTCCCTACCCGGTGAGCTATATAAGTCTCTGTGAAAACAAATTCTATGTGAGTACAGCTTTGATTATTCTTCTTTAAACCCTTCTCTGTGGTAATGATTCAATTCTATTCTCGTGATATTCTTCTAAGTATTTAATACTTATTCTAATACTACTACAGAAGTATTCTCTAATTCAAAAGAAGGTTAGGATTAGTTACCTCGGTAAGCCCAATAGTATCCTAGATAAAGTCGCGCCTGAGCAAGGTTTAGCTCCTAAGTTGTACGCTCCGGTAGCTCCAAGAAACCTTAGAAGTTCTTTACAACTTCTACAAAGGACTAAGGGATTTGGGCTAGGGTATTTTGGGCATTATAACAATACTAGAAGACAACTTTTCTACCAAGGGAGGGGGGTAGATTTCGGCTAGGCGAGGGGTAGGCCTCGGCCAAACTCACTCAAAGGGGAGGTGTTGGACGAAAGGCTAAGGGAGAGGAGAGGATTTTTTTAGACTTGGAAGACAACTTTGTGGATGAAGAATTCTTCATCTAAAGGGGGGTATTTATAGCTCAAGCCTTGGCCAACCAATGGCCAAGATGAAGACAAGTGCAAGGCAAGTGTAGGGTGAGGATTAACTAAACACAAATATCCTACCAACTCCTTGACTTTGTGCAAGGCACAAAAAACGTGCCCAACCTTCTCCATTTTCGTCCAATGGACGATTCAAGTCCATCAATGGGAGGGTGCCAAGTGTCGCCCTCCCGTTGGCCCAAAATGTTTCGTCTCTCGGAAAAATCCGCAAAAATTAGTAATGGCATAGCCGGAATTTTCCCTACGAAAGCTGTGGAAACGTTTCGTCGGAAAACGATTCTTTAAGCGAGTTGTGCACAATTTCGAACTTGGCCTACTCTTTAAGGCTAAACTTTTGTACGTATTCCCTTACGTACATACTCTGGAAAAATACGGGGTATAACATTCTCCCCCACTTAGAAACATTCGTCCCGAATGTTCCTTCCCAAGACAGTTAACGATAAGATTCTTCAACATAACATTTGCAAAAGCCACACACGGCCACAGAACAACACTTAGGCATAAATGATAATGAAAATTTTACAAGTAGGAAAGTGAATTACCTGGAGGTGTGGGGAATAGGTGAGGATACTTCTGCCTCATGTCCTCCTCGGCTTCCCACGTCATCTCCTCCCTGAGCTCGTTCCGCCACAAGACTTTGACGGAAGCCACGTCCTTCGTCCGCAGACGCCTAACCTGACGATCGATTATCGCTATGGGAATCTCCTCATACGATAACCCTCGATCACTGGACATCGTCAATCGGATGTACCACTAGATGGATCCCGATACATCTCGCCGGCATAGAAACGTGAAACACCGGATGCATCGCCTCCGGATCGGACGGCAGATCCAACTCATTGGCAACCTTGCCTACCTGCGGACAATCAAAGCGGCCCGATGTACCTTGGCCGAAGTTTCCTTCTTCCGAATCTCATCACACCCCACGTGGTGACACCTTCAGAAAACCCAATCATCAATCTGCGAACTCCGGATGTCGACGATGATCTGCATCGACTGCATCGACTCGAGCCGTCAATAGCCGCTCTTGGATAAGCTTCACCTTATCCACTGCCTGCTGCACCAAATCTGGTCCCACTAGCCGCACTCGCCCACATCGAACCAACCTATAGGCGATCGCACTTCCTCCCATACAAGGCCTCATAAGGCGCCATCTCGAATCTTTGGAGTGGTAGCTATTATTATATGCGAACTCAACTAGAGGCAAATGATCCTCCCAACTACCACCGAAGTCAATAACACAGCTCGCGGATATCCTCGAAGTGCGGATAGTGCGCTCTGCTGTCCGTCTGCTGCATGGATGAAATGCGACTCGGGCTCACCGCATCCCTAAACCCCTGGAAGGACCTCCGAAGTTAGCCGTAAGCCGGGCTCCTGCATGCGATATGATCGAAGTAGGGACTCCATGCGATCGGCGATCTCGGATGTAAAGTGCGGCATAATCCTCACCAAAAGTCGTCCCCGACGGAAGAAAGTGGGCCGATTTCGTCACTGTCGGCGATAACCCATATAGAATCATGTCTCCTCCGAGTGCGAGGTAATCCTGTGATGAAGTCCATGTTGATTACCTCCACTTCGGTCGGGATCTCGATCGTGCGTAACAAACCACCGGGCCTGGTGCTCTACCTTCACTGCCGACAACACGGGCGAGCTACGAACTCGCAACGTCCTCTTCAAGCCATCCCACCAATACACGGATCTAAGGTCGTGGTACATCTTGGTCGACCGGATGGATAGAAACGCTTGTATTTGTGTGCTTCCCCAAGAACTGCGCCAAGTCACGAAACATCTGGAACACGATGCGCCCTCAAACCTTAGCACCCGTGGTGCTACCTCAAAGGACCTTGCGCCTCACGAAGAGGCGTATCGCGATATCGAATCAAAGTGGATCCTCGAGCTGTTGCCTCTTCACCTCCTCGGCGATGGAAGACTCGACAACCTCACGAACTCTAACCCGTTGCTATCGAGAATCAATCAAGCGGACACCAGGCTCGCTAAGCGATGCAAATCACGAACCATGTCCCTCCTCTCTAGTTGCACATCGATAGGCTCCCCATCGACTACGACTAGAGCATACGCCAACATCGGCCTTCCCGGGTAGTGCGGGATATCAACATCGTAATCCTTAGCAACTCTAACCACCGTCTCTGCGTAAGTTCGGCTCCTGCGGTGAAGATATCTGGAGGCTCTTGTGGTGCTGTATAAATATCCACGTGAACCCAGTACAAATAGTGCCTCAGGATCTTGGCGTGAATCACGGTGCGACTCCAAATCATGGGTGGGGTAGTTCCTGCGTGTTTCTTGGTGTCGGGATGCATATGCTATAACCTGCCATCTGCATCAACACACATCCCAACCCGATGCTGGCGCGATCACAATACACGACATAACCATCCGGACCTGCGGAAGAGTAAGACGAGGCGATCGTCGGTCTCTCGCCGAATCGGAAACCACGCTCCAAGCATCAGTCCGCTGAAACTTGGGCGCCACGAGTCGACTAGTCAATGGTGCGAGATAGAAGCAAACTTCTCTGAACGCGATAATATCTGCAGGCCCGAGCTGCGAACCTGCAGCCGGAGTAGTAGGTGCAGGCAAGTCTGTTGCCTCGATCTTGGCGTATCCACTCGAATGCCATCGGCCCGACAATATGCCCAAGAAACGCCATCGAAGTTGTTATACCCGTAGTTGCGGGGGTATGTATGTGAGGACGTGCGTGCGAAGTCTGGCATAAATTTTGAAAAGAAAGAAAGATGTGAGTTTTCGGAAAAGTTTGCGGTTATTTGTGAAGAAAAAGGTTCGTTAGTGGGAATTGGATTCCCAGTTGGGTATTTGGACTTCATAGATTATATTAGAATTTTGAGATTTTATTTTGGAAATGGTCACGTGGGGCCCACGGGAGAAATTCTGTTTTATGGGGCCCGCTTTGTTTTGAGATTTAGGTATTTTGGATATTTTGGAAGGCGAAATATTGCAGGCGAATCGGGCGACACGTGTCACCCCCGTGGCACCGCGGCGAATTTACCTTTGTGCACACACGATTAAGTCGTTTTCGTGAAACGTTTCCTGACTTTCGTAGAAAATTCGGCTATGTCATTTATAATTTTGCGGATTTTTCGGGTGTGAAACATTCGGACCAACGGGAGGGTGACATGTGTCACCTCGCATTGAAAGCAAATGGTTTGGCTTGGGCGATTTGGGCGTCGAGGGCCTTGGTTGGCCTTGGCGATTGGCTCCTCTTTTGTGCATTGCTTTGTGGCTTGTTTTGTGGAGTGTTTTGTGGAGTAGGGTTAGGGTGCACTTGGCTTGATCTTGGCCTTACACTTGCCTTGCACTTGGCTAGATCTTGGCCATTGGTTGGCCTTTGGTTTTGCTATAAATACCCGCTGTGAAGACTTCATTCATCCACAAATGTTTCCAAGTCTTGAAATCCCTCCTCCTCTTGTGGCTCTCGTCCTAAGCCTCTCCTCCACTCCTAGTGGCCTTTGGCGAGAGGTCTCCACTCCCCTTGTGGTGTCTAGCCAGTGGGTACCACTGCCTAGTTGTTTTAGTATAATACCCTTGTTGTGGTATAGAAATACTCCCTAGTATTGTTATAATGCCCAAAATACCTTAGCCTTGTACCTTGTAGTATTCCAAAGATACCTCTTTCGTAGAGTCAGGAAATACTACCTTTTGTCCTTTTAGTCTCAAACCGAAACCACAAGGAAATCTTCATAGTTGGTTGAAGTATTTGAGTAGAAGTTAGTTAGAACTTCTAAGGGTTGTTTGGAGTGGTTTGGAGCGCGAATTGGAGCTAAACCTTGCTCGGGATCGACATTATAACTTGGATAATTTTGGGCTTATCGAGGTAATTATCTTGTCCTCTATTGTAATTGGAAATTACATGTTTGTTAGAATATATAGTTGAAGTATACTATATATGGAACTATACTTAGTATTCGGCAATGTCTTTTGACTTAAGCTGAAGAATAAAAATCTTGGCTTGTATTTACATAGGGTGTATTGCGGTAGACTTGTGTAGAATTGTACACGTCCGGTTAGGCGTGTAAACCCCTGGTTGGCTTGGTAGCGGCCTCGATAGAGGAGGAGTTTCTGTTGTGCGAGGGGAGTCTTGCGAATTTTCTATAGAAAGATAGAAACTTGTGTTTTGGGGTTAATAGGCGTTTGTGACCTTTATAGGTGAAAGTACTAAGAGTAGCGTATTCTATTCGAGAGTGGAAAGGGCTAGCAAGGTTGTAGTACTTAGAGCATTTTGCTTATTGTCGATAAATCGTCGCGGTATGTGAACCTCTTCCTATCTTTTCTAGCATGATTGTTGTGAACTATGTAGTACGGTAGGCGTACATGTGCTAAGTGATTTGGTTGGTTTAAAACATAGGGTGTTATAATAGCTTTATGGGAAGTTAGTTATAACGACCTTATGTAAGTGAAAATGGTTTCTTGATGTTAGAAGTTAAGAGACTTGATCTTATAAGATAAGAGACTTAACTTATTTGTTTTAATGTGGATGTTTGTGTGAAACCTCATTCGTGAGTAATGAGTACTTGGTTTTTAAAGGGATAATGTTTCTTGATTTGGGAATCGAATGTGTATCGACAGGACCAACTGCGGCGTTAATAAAGGAAAATGTATTGAATAATGATGTGTTGTATTAAAACGGTAGAAACCTCATCTGCATAGAAACTAAGATGAGACAAAATGATATTACATTTTCTAGATCATGGTTCTTTGTAATAAGAATGTTGTAAACAAGAATAACCTACTCTCGCGTGAGACATATATTACTCAATTGTTCTAAAAGGAATCAGTGATTAAGTTTGGGAACTATGAAACCATTTGAAAATGAGAAGCTTGAGTAATTGAAACTAGGCAAGCGGAACTTAGGAAAGAATCTTTGTTACTTGATTTTGAAAAGGAATGTGGGTTGGTCATCCTAATACTACGGTGTCGGGTGACTTTTATAAAGTAATGGATCTCTTTTAAAAGAACTTAACGTATGTAGTACTTTGGGGTTAAAAACAGGACTTTGGTATAAATGGAAGTACTTTGAGTTGTTGTGAAACTTGCCTATGCTTGTTGTTGTGAAACTTGCCTATGCTTGTTGTTGTGAAACTTGCCTATGCTTGTGATGATAGCCTTTGTTGTACAAGTGTGGTATTTACGTATTCTGGCGTCTCTCGATAGAGGCTGGTTGACTTGTTGAGAACTTCTTTGGGGCGTCTTTGGCGGTGATGGAGAATTCCACGGGTATGTTTCCATTTTGATTCTTGTCTTGTTGTTGATATCACGTGGACATGTCTACACCGTCAAAGATTCGGGGCATGCGGCCGTGCGGCCGGGTTGATTACCGATATATGGTTATTCTTGCAACATGGGCGTGTCTACCGTCACGATATTCCGGGGGCATGTGGCCATGCGGCAGGGTTGACCACCAGTATATTGTTATTGAGGTTACATGGGCATGTCTACACCGATGCAGTATTCCGGGGGCATGTGGCCATGCGGCCTTGTTATTATTGTTGCATCATGGACATGTCTACACCCGTCACGATGTAGGGGCACGCGGCCATGATGCGAACATGATGGATGTTGTGGGCGTGAGACCCATAGTTATATTTAGTGGTGACTTTGAGGCGTGAGTCACGACTTGACATATTTGTTTTATGTTGTGAATCGTAAGTTTGGTTATCATACATGTCTCGGCTTTTATAGACTAGTATGATTTCATTTCTGATATTTTCTGATTTCACATACTTGGTACTGTTGTCTTGACCTCGCCCGAGCTGCGTTCATCTGCGCGGTAGAAGTACATCGGTCGTGGATCCCGCTCTTAGGATCTCATTCTGACGTGTTGGAAACTCCGTTCCTTCGGAGGCTTATCTTTGGGATGTTTCCCTGAGTTGTAGGTTCTTGTACATTCAGGGGTATGGCGGGGCCCTGTCCCGTCATAGTGGTTGTAAATCTTAAGTGCATGCCTTTGTTGTGGGCGGGGTTTGTAAAGGATAAGCATTCGGGTTTTTATGTATATCTTGAAGGCAAGCTATTTTGGTTGCTGTTTATTTATTATATCTCTTGTTTCATGACTCGTGTTTTATTTTCGCTGGTTTTCTCGATGTTGTATCACTAGGGTGCGGGGTAAGGCACGATGCGGGCCGAGTTGAGGCGTTACAAAAGTGGTATCGAGCGATTAATCTTCGGAAAGTGTCTGACCGTGTCTAGTAAGTCTTGATTATCGGTGTGTTGTGCACCACATCTATAATCGAGGAGGCTATAGGACATTTAGGATTAGTTTCCATTCTTCTCATTACGAGATCGTGCCTTAGAGGCGTGTTGTAAGTTGGACCCCTCAGCGTATCTCGTTTTTACGATTATGCCTCGCGCAAGGCAACGAGCCCGGGAGGGCAAGGCAGCGAGTCTTGCTAGTGAATCTGAGAGAAGTGCGAGCGCGAGCCCGGTGATGCACGAGTTGTGCTTGACGGCGGGTTTTGTGGCGCCGCCGGCCCAGCGAAGGTTAGAGCGCGGCAATAGGCTGCGAGACCGCGATACACGAGCCTCGATCCACGATGCAGGGCGGAAGGAGATGGGTTACAAGGAGATGGCCCGATTCTTTGGCGAGTCATGGCGAGATATGAGGATAAGTTTGAATCACGGCGATTCGATTCGATGCACGATGGTTCATCCCAGGCGAGATAGTTTGAGGCTACAGGACTTCACGAGTTGTAGCCCGAGTTTTATGGGTCGAGGCACGAGGATGATCGCGGGAGTTCATCCGGCGATTCTGACGGATCATGAGTGATCGAGCTTGGAGACCGAGTCTGTGACGCCGGTTCGCATCGGTGCGTGATCTGCGATCGATTGGTTTGATTCGTGGGAGCTTTCCCGGGGAGAGCATGCACCTCCAGCGGTATGGGATGAGTTTTCGGGGGCTTTTCTCACGCACTTCTTGCCTCCGCAGATGAGGAGAACGCGGGCGACAAATTTTTATTCTTGAGCGAGAGAGCGACCTGTCGAAGTACAATGTCGAGTTCGATTCTTTGGCTCGATATGTCCTGCACTAGTTGCGGATATGGAAGATAGGGTGCATCGCTACGTCGCGGGCTCGATGATTACCTAGCGAGAGAGTTGTTGGGTGTTTCTCTTCAGGGCATGGACATTGCCGCATTCGAGCTCATCTGAGGTGCGAGGCGCGGATCGGCAGGTGGACGGCTTTCGGCGAGAAGAAGGCGAGGCGGCGGATATTTTGGCGACTTTGAGGCGGACCGCCTCGGCAGACTAGTTATGTACCTCGCCATTGCAGTGGTCCTCGCGACGCCGGGACCGCCAGGATATTCGAGGCGGTCGGGGCTCCCGGTTTGAGATGTTGAGGAAGTAGGGGTGTTGGCGGATCGATCACCCTACCTCGGTGTGGTCGATGTGGTAGACCGCATTTCGGGAGTGTCGTAGTACGAGGAGCTTGTTACTCTTGCGGCCCAGCAGGGCCATATGACGAAGACTGTCAGGCCGGTAGCGGCTGGTAGGGCGGCCTGACTACTAGGCGATTGCGGGCCACGGTAAGTCGCGGTGGAAGTTCGATTTTAGCGGTCCTTGAGCGCCTAGTTTGAGTATATCCTTAACCCTCAGAGTTTTGGTATGCTTGTTATGATGGTCTCATTATTATGTGCTATGTGCGAATAGCGTTGTGTTAATTATGAGTTAGAAAACATGCTTAGTTGGGAGGATACGTATGGGGGCATGGTAAGTGTGAACCTTAGACTATGTCACGGCGAGACCTTAGGGGTAAGGTCGTCTTGAGATAAAGATTTATTTTGACCCTTATCGAGTAGTAGTATACGTGGGATTTATTTGTGTGACAAGTCAGTGGGTAGTGTGAGATGGAAGTGGTAGCTTTCATGATGTGAATTAGTAAGATTGTTAGGATCGGGAACAAGAGTTTAAGCGGTTGGGGGTCGGGTTGAGGACCATTTGCGGTCAACCCGTAACCGATTTGGGGTGGGGTCAGTTAGGTGGTCCCGCCAGTGATAGGGTCACGAGGATGCTAGGCCCAGTTTGTATGATCATCGTATGAGTTCGTGGGCGCGTTCGACGAGCGGTTCGTAAAGGGGAATGGCCTTAAGGAAGTTTGAGGTTAGTAAGATGACCAAGTTTGGAGGTAGTGGCTCGAGATTTTGAGGAGCGAGTAATGATGAAGTATGATGCGTCTTGGGAGAGTTCAAGCGTTCGAGAAGGGCACGGCGAGTAAGGAAAGAAGAGGGCGTATGTTATTTCGTGGCGTGGCATTGGCAACTTGTTAGAGGAACTTTATCGTTATTCGACTTGAGAAGGAACATTCGGACGAATGTTTCTAAGGAGGAGAATGTTATACCGTAGTTGCGGGTATGTATGTGAGGGCGTGCGTGCGAGTCTGGCGAAATTTTGAAAAGAAAGAAAGATGTGAGTTTTCGCGGAAAAGTTTGCGGTTATTTGTGAAGAAAAAGGTTCGTTAGTAGGAATTGAATTCCCAGTTGGGTATTTGGACTTCATAGATTATATTAGAATTTTGAGATTTTATTTTGGAAATGGTCACGTGGGGCCGGGAGAAATTCTGATTTTGTGGGGCCGCTTTGTTTTGAGATTTCGGTATTTTGGATATTTTGGAAGACGAAATATTGCAGGCGAATCGGGGCGACACGTGTCACCCCATGTGGCACCTGGCCGAATTTACCTTTGTGCGACACGGCCTTTGAGTCGTTTCGGAAGCGTTTCCCGACTTCGTAGAAAATTCGGCTATGTCATTTATAATTTTTGCGGATTTTTAGGGTGTGAAACGATACGGACCAGCGGGAGGGTGACATGTCACCGCATTGAAGCAAATGGTTTGGCTTGGGCGATTTGGCGTCGGGCCTTGGTGGCCTTGGCGATTGGCTCCTCTTTTGTGCCTTGCTTTGTGGCTTGTTTTGTGGAGTGTTTTGTGGAGTAGGGTTAGGGTGCACTTGGCTTGATCTTGGCCTTACACACTTGCCTTGGCTAGATCTTGGCCGTTGGTTGGCCTTTGGTTTCTTATAAATACCCACAGCTGTGAAGACCGTTCATCCACAAATGTTTCCAAGTCTTGAAATCCCTCCCCTCCTCTTGTGGCTCTCGCCCTAAGCCTCTCCCCTCCACTCCTAGTGGCCTTTGGCGAGAGGTCTCCACTCTTGTGGTGTCTGGCGTGGGTACCACTGCTAGTTGTTTCGTATAATACCCTTGTTGTGGTATAGAAATACTCCTAGTATTGTTATAATGCCCAAAATACCTTATCCTTGTACCTTGTAGTATTCCAAAGATACCTCTTTCGTAGAGTCAGGAAATACTACCTTTTGTCCTTTTAGTCTCAAACCGAAACCACTGAAATCTTCGTAGTTGGTTGAAGTATTTGAGTAGAAGTTAGTTAGAACTTCTAAGGGTTGTTTGGAGTGGTTTGGGCGCACTGAGTGGAGCTAAACCTTGCTCGGGATCGACATTATAACTTGGATAATTTTGGGCTTATCGAGGTAATTATCTTGTCCTATTGTAATTGGAAATTACATGTTTGTTAGAATATATAGTTGAAGTATACTATATATGGAACTATACTTAGTATTCGCAATGTCTTTTGACTTAAGCTGAAGAATAAAAATCTTGAACTGTATTTACATAGGGTGTATTGCGATAGACTTGTGTAGAATTGTACACGTCAGGTTAGGCGTGTAAACCCACCTGGTTGGCTTGGTAGGCCTCGATAGAAGAGGAGTTTTACTGTTGCGGGGAGAGTCTTCTTGAATTTTCTATAGAAAGATAGAAACTTGTGTTTTGGGGTTAATGAGCGTTTGTGACCTTTATAGGTGAAAGTACTAAGAGTAGCGTATTATTCGAGAGTGGAAAGGGCTAGCAAGGTTGTAGTACTTGGAGCATTTTGCTTATTGTCGATAAATCGTCGCGAGGTATGTGAACCTCTTCCTATCTTTTCTAGCATGATTGTTGTGAACTATGTAGTACGGTGAGCGTACATGTGCTAAGTGATTTGGTTGGTTTAAAACATAGGGTGTTATAATAGCTTTATGGGAAGTTAGTTATAACGACCTTATGTAAGTGAAAATGGTTTCTTGATGTTAGAAGTTAAGAGACTTGATCTTATAAGATAAGAGACTTAACTTATTTGTTTTAATGTGGATGTTTGTGTGAAACCTCATTCGTGAGTAATGAGTACTTGGTTTTAAAGGGATAATGTTTCTTGATTTGGGAATCGGAATGTGTATCGACAGACCAACTGCGGCGTTAATAAAGGAAAATGTATTGAATAATGATGTGTTGTATTAAAACCGGTAGAAACCTCATCTGCATAGAAACTAAGATGAGACAAAATGATATTACATTTTCTAGATCATGGCTTTGTAATAAGAATGTTGTAAACAAGAATAACCTACTCTCGCGTGAGACATATATTACTCAATCGTTCTAAAAGGAATCAAGTGATTAAGTTTGGGAACTATGAAACCATTTGAAAATGAGAAGCTTGAGTAATTGAAACTAGGCAAAGCGGAACTTAGGAAAGAATCTTGTTACTTGATTTTGAAAAGGAATGTGGGTTGGTCATCCTAATACTACGGTATCGGGTGACTTTTATAGAAGTAATGGATCTCTTTTAAAAGAACTTAACGTATGTAGTACTTTGGGGTTAAAAACCAGGACTTTGGTATAAATGGAAGTACTTTGAGTTGTTGTGAAACTTGCCTATTCTTGTTGTTGTGAAACTTGCCTATGCTTGTTGTTGTGAAACTTGCCTATGCTTGTGATGATAGCCTTTGTTGTACAAGTGTGGTATTTACGTATTCTGGCGTCTCGATAGAGGCGGTTGACTTGTTGAGAACTTCTTGGGGCGTCTTTGGCGGTGATGGAGAATTCCACGGGTATGTTTCCATTTTGATTCTTGTCTTGTTGTTGATATCACATGGACATGTCTACCGTCTGATATTCGGGGCATGCGGCCGTGCGGCGGGTTGATTACCCGATATATGGTTATTCTTGCAACATGGGCGTGTCTACCGTCTGATGTCGGGACATGTGGCGTGCGGCGGGTTGACCACCGATATATTGTTATTGAGGTTACATGGGCATGTACACCGTCACGATATTCGGCATGTGGCCATGCGGCGCTTGTGTTGCATCATGGACATGTCTACCGATCACGATTCGGGCATGCGGCCATGATGCGAACATGATGGATGTTGTGGGCGTGAGACCCGTAGTTATATTTAGTGGTGACTTTGAGGCGTGAGTCACGACTTGACATATTTTTATGTTGTGAATCGTAGTTTGGTTATCATACATGTCTCGGCTTTTATAGACTAGTATGATTTCATTTGATATTTTTACGATTTCACATACTTGGTACTGTCTTGACCTCGCCTGGAGTGCGTTCATCTGCGCGGTAGAGTGCATCGATGCGTGGATCCGCTCTTAGGATCTCATTCTGGCGTGTTGGAAAGCTCCGTTCCGGAGGCTTATCTTTGGTATGTTTCCACTGAGTTGTAGGTTCTTGTACATTCGGGGTATGGCGAAGCCACTGTCGTCATAGTGGTTGTAAATCTTAGAGTGCATGCCTTGTTGTGGCGGGGTTTGTAAAAGGATAAGCTGTTCGGGTTTTTATGTATATCTTGAAGGCATTGTTTTGGTTGCTTTGTTTATTTATTATATCTCTTGTTTCATGACTCGTGTTTTATTTTCATTGGTTTTCTCGATGTTGTATCACTAGGGTGCGGGTAAGGCACGATGCGGCGGGTTAGGCGTTACAGTCAACCAAAACTCACATTTGGAAAACTTGGCGTACAAGCTGCGATCTGGAAGCTGTCGGCCTGATCGCGAAATGCGTACTCGCTCTGGCGAGAATAAACCAAGATATCATCAATGAACACTATCACCGCGTGTCAAAAATGGTTTGAACACTCGGTTCATTAAATCCATGAATACCGCGGAGCATTGGTCACAAAAGACATGACGAACTCATAATGCCGTCAGGGTCTGAATGCGATCCTAGGACATCCACCTCTCGACTACTTTGATGATAGCCCGATCGCGGATCAATCTTGGAAACATCTCGCACCTGCACGGGTCGAACAAATCATCAATCACAGGAAGGGTATACGTTCTTAATGGTCACCTTGTTCGCTTGTAATCAACACACGTGCGCGGCGTCCGTCTTTCTTCGCGAACAATCGGCGCTCCCGGGAGAAACACTAGGCTGATGAAGCCGCTTCTCGGCAAATCTCTGGTGATCCTTGACTCTCAACTCGGCGGTGCCGTTACGTATGGCGGAATGGAAATAGTAGAGTGTGCGGCACAATATGTCAATACAAAACTCAATCTCCTCTCGGGAGGATACGGGAGGTCATCAGGAAACACGTCGGGAACTCGGCGACTCTGGCGGAAAATCTGGTACGCGGCTTGATTATCAAACACCCGACGAGATGGTAGATATACCCTGCGCCATCTTCCTAGCCTTGGTAGAAATAAACCTACCACGGCGATACCGTGCTCCTCCCGCTCAACAATGGCTCCTCCGAAAGCTGGAACCGTCTACTCTCTCTGCGGTCTACATTGGCGTAGCAAGAAGCTAGCCAATCCATCCCCATAATCACGTCGAAGTCAATCATCTCCACTCTATCAAGTCGGCTGGTCCGACGGCGTAAATGGTCACAGGACAAGCTCTATATACCGCCGAGCTACCGAATCACCAGCTGGCGTAGCTACCTCGAAAGGTCTATGGACTCGGGCTCTATCCTATCCTACTAGCAACAGGGATATATAGGGCAGTAGAACCGGATCTATCAAAGCATACACATCAAACCCGAACCGATAAGGTACCTATGGCGACATCGGTGAGGCCTCACGATCTGTCGGACAAAGCATAAATGCGGTTCGAGGACCGCTAGGCGGACCCGCGCCACGACCTGCGCGACCTGCTGGTCCATGAGTACCTTGCCCTCGGCGAGTAGCTGTCGAGGGATGAAGAAGCGGCAGGAACCATGGCCCAGGCCTACTACAGTAGCGCTCCGGTCGGACAAACTCGCGAAATGACCTGCGGCCACAAGTATAGCGAGCTCGAATCTGACTCGAATGGTATACGCCACAACGGGCACTCTGGCGAACCTCGAGCGGTTAGCACCCTGCTACCGAAATCAGTCACAGGGCCACGACACGCCCAGCTCTGTTTATCTTGAAAATGAGGTAGGAGCGTTCTGCGCTGGATGTGGTGCAAATCTGGACTTCTGCTGATGCCGCCCACGAGAACCACGAGACCGGCCGTCTTGGCCTTAACCTGCTGATATCGCTCTGCCGGCGGTCTCTACGCTCCTCACATCCCGGTCATGAGCTGCATCGGGTTATGTCCATGCACGGTGAAGGACACACCGCACAAGACTTCGGCCATGTAATCATCTAGCCTAGTGACATAGCGATGCACCTGTCCTCATCTGCTACTAGTGCGGGGCATATCGAGCCAAAGAATCAAACTCGACATTGTACTCCCTTGTGCGTCCTCACGTCTCGCGACAAGAATCTATCACTCGTGCCCTCGCCGTGCGGAGGCAAGTGTGTGAAAAGCCTCGAAAACTCATCCCATCTGCTGGAGGTCGTACTCTCCGGGAAAGCTCGTAGATCAAACGATCGGCTGCGGTATCACGCGCGTGCGTCGCGAACCGAATATCCTGACCTCGGTCTACGAAGCCACGATCACCGCGTAATCCTCTGCGGTGACGGATGAACTCCTGCGGATCATCCTCGGCCTCGACCGTAAAACTACGGCGGGCTGACTCGAAATCTCGTAGCCTCAAACTATACGCCATCGGGTGCCTTCTGGGTGCGGCGGGCCCAGGCTGAGCTGTCGCGTCGGCCTGCCGTGTCGGGCCTGACTTTAGCCAATAGGGGCCGTCTCCTTGTACCCTAACTCCTCCGCCCGGTGTGGGGCGGGAGGTGTGGGTGCGTGGTCTCTATTTGGGGCGTGGCGTCATAGAACTTCGCCGTCTACGGTATAGGCGGGCACGAGCCCTCGTGACTGGGTGTCACGCTAGCGGCTCCATTTGCCTTGCCCTTACGGGCGGGTTGCCTTACGTGGAGGCATAAGCATTACGGAAAGGAATACGTTAGAGGTCGACTATAACACTCTAAAGCACGATCTCGGAATGAGAAGAATGAAACCAATCCTAAATATCCTATAGCCTCACGATTATTGGTGTGGTGCACAACTGCGATAATCAGACTCTACTAGATACGATGCGTAGACACTTTCAGAGATTAAGCGCTCGATACCACTTTTGTCACGACCCGTTAGGGGCGTGGTAGTGCCTGCAGGGCACCCAGTAGCCATACATCGAGTAACGGCGGAAATATAAACCAAGGAAGCAGTTTATAAAATAAGACACGACTTATGTAAGAACGCCGCCTTCGGCGTATATAGATAATCAAGTTTTGCGATTTACATCCCAGTGTACAATAGTACTCTGAGACCTCACAGGAAGTAAACAACTATGGCGGGACGGGGCCGCCATACCACTGCATACAAAACTATCTGATACAGGAGATCATACCCAAAGTAGAGCCTCGGAGAAGATGGAGCTCGACACAGCGCAAAAGATCCTAAGGATGCGGATCTAGCACTGTTTGCCTTTACTGCGGCATGAGCGGCCCCGAAGGAGGTCGATCAACGGTACCAAGTATGTGAAACTATAAAGAACCGAAATGAAATCAAAGTATTTAAAACCTTTTCACAAATACAATCGGTTCAATTGCACATAGTGCGCATCCTGGCCAGCGATAATAGGAAAAGCGTAGCGAGTCTATTCTGCGCGAATGATCGAAGCAAGGCGATTGCCCATAGTATCATTCTGCGTGCCTAGTCTGGTTCGCGGCCGCATGGGTCACGCGGACCGCGTGAGGTATCCTCGCGTCGGGGCAGCCAACCCCGGCATCCGCCTAGGCTCCGCGGCCGCGTAGCCTCAAAAGCCGCGTAGTCTCAGCGGACGCGTAGAGAATCCCGCGTCGGGCTAAACACCGGAATGATCAATCTGGAGCATACGCTGCTCGCATAGTCTCGCGACGCGTAGGCCGTATAGACCGCGTCGAGGGCAAGCCACCGGTATAACGATCGAGGGTAGGTGATACAATAACGATACAACGGACTTAGGTTAGCGTAAGCCGGCAAGAATGACCCCTTTACCTGGCATTTCAAGACACTAACCGGGTAGCATCATAATATGTCTACTTATCACACAAATCTTACTACACTTAGAAATCAATACAAGGCTTTTATAAACAAATAAGTAAACAGTTCCTTTTTATCTTCTTAAGTTGTTATACCTAACTTCCCATAAATCTAGCATAACTCTTAAGCTTTTGTTTTAAAAACCAAATATTTATCTTCTGTTAAAAATGATCGATATTCTTTTGAAATGTTTTGGTTCTTTGTTATTGGGCTTAAGCGTGAGGCATTCTTAGTAAGTATTCGAGCTTAAGCGTGAGGCATTACCATAAGTATTATTCGAGCTTAAGTCAAAGACATTGCCGTAGTTATTATTGATTAACACGTATGCGTCACCGTACTATATATTGTAAAATATCATGCTTTAGGAAGAATCACATACCTACCGTGAAAACCACTGTAGGAGTTGAATATGTCGCGAGAAGTCGACTATAATAGTCACATAAATCTATCAAAGACTACTCGAAGGTCATTCTAAGCAGAGGTTCACAATTATACGGAAAGTCGGGCAGCACTTCCTACAGGTGAGCTATATAAGTCTCTGTGAAAGCAGTCTATGTGAGTCTGATTTTGATTATTCTTCTTTAAACCGCCCTACTTGTGGTAACAGTTCAATTCTATTCTGTGATATTCTTCTAAGTATTTAATACTTATTCTAATACTACTACGATAAGTATTCTCTAATTCAAAAGAGGTTAGGATTAGTTACCTCGGTAAGCCCGATAGTATCCTAGATAAAGTCGCTGAGCAAGGTTTAGCTCTAAGTTATGCGCTCAGGTGGCTCGAGAAACCTTAGAAGTTCTTTACAACTTCTACAAAGGACTAAGGGATTTGGGCTAGGGTATTTTGGGCATTATAACAATACTAGAAGACAACTTTTCTACCAAGGGAGGGTAGATTTCGGCTAGGCTAGGGGGTAGGCCTCCAAGCTTCGCTCAAAGGGGAGGTGTTGGACGAAGGCTAAGGAGAGGAGAGGATTTTTAGACTTGGAAGACAACTTTGTGGATGAAGAATTCTTCGTCTAAAGGGGGTATTTATAGCTCGAGCCTTGGCCAACCAATGGCGAAGATGAAGACAAGTGCAAGGCAAGTGTAGGGTGAGGATTAACTAAACACAAATATCCTAACAACTCCTTGACTTTGTGCAAGGCACAAAAGCGTGCCCAACCTTCTCCATTTTCGTCGATGGGCGATTCAGTCCATCAATGGGAGGGTGCCAAGTGTCGCCCTCCGTTGGCCAAAATGTTTCGTCTCGGAAAAATCATAAAAATTAGTAATGGCATAGCGGAATTTTCCCACGAAGGTGGAAACGTTTCGTCGGAAAACGATTCTTTAAGCGAGTTGTGCACAATTTCGAACTTGGCCTACTCTTTAAGGCTAAACTTTTGTACGTATTCCCTTACGTACATACTCTGGAAAAATACGGGGTATAACACGAATGTTCCTTCTAAGTCTCTAAACATACGTGCGACGGTATAGTCTCCACTACTACACTTACGAAACCAATTATGCCACCAATGGCCATAATATAACATACGCGAAAAACTCAAATCCAAGACAACGAGGAATCACCTCTAACATCACAAAAAAAAAGTTCCCACCCAAGGTCTAAAGGATACTCTCTTCGCATCTTCACTTCACAACAAAAATGTTCACTTGCATCCCCTTAACACATGTTCACTTCTTTCCTTACTTGTTGTACCCTACCATTGCGAACTCTTTCTAGTACCGTACCATACTCGTCCATCGCGGGTTTGATTTCCAAAGCGTTGAAGTCTACCTCAAACTTGGTCATTTCACTAACGATTTCCTCTAAGGACATTCCGGCCTTCGATCCGATTCTGGTCGAACGTCCACGAACGTGCGATGGTTACCTAAACTTGGGCCTAGCACCCTCGTGACCCTACCACTGGCGGACCACGAACCGACCTACCTTATTAGACTCACGGGTTGACCCGCGATATGGCCTCAACCGACCCACCGTCGCGCGAACTCTCGTTCCGATCCGAACAATCTTACTAATTCGTCATGAAAGAAACCACTTCCATCTTACACTACCCATGGAATTATCCCGATATATTTCACGCATACCAAGTACTTGACATAGACCAGCGTAAAATCATCCACTCGAAGCGGCGCGCATCCAGGTCCTAAGCGTTATAAATTCTAAGGCTCACAATTGTCTCGTCCCCGGACTTACCCTTTCAACTACCCGTGTTTTCTAAATCACACTTAACACGATGCTATCAGGTATGGCGCTCCACGCGTATCTACCACAACAACATAAACGTCTCTTAAGGATTTGAATATATCTCTGTAACTCTCGCTTTCACTTTTTTGTCGCTCTAATCATAATCACGCCATGCGGCGCTAGCTATAAGGCGATGAACCCCACCGATCGAAAGTGAGTCTCTACACGTGCTACCTGCGGTGGACAACCTCGCCAAATGGACACGCTGGCAAGCATAACAATCTCCCAAACTAGCATGACACGGAGGATCATCCTCCGCTCTCTATCCATAGAACTCGGCGATGCAACTCAAGAAATCCGAAGTCTCGGACTATTGGATCGGGTGAACCAGCGCTGCAGGAACCACGTCTCCGTCCGTCCTCGTATCTCGCGCGACCACTAGCTAGTAAGCGGGCCATCTCTTGTAACCCATATCCTCGGCCTGGCGTGGAGGCGAGCTCAGTATCGTGGCCTCAATAAGCTTCTTGCCGCTCTAAACTCGCTTGGGCTAGGCGTCATAAAACTCGTCGTCGAAGTACTATCTCGGTGTAATGACCGGGCTGTGCCTTCGTAACCCTCTGTGTTCTACTCGTAGCTCCTCTCTGCTTTGCCCATCCGGGCCACTGGTTGCCTTGCGGAGGCATAAGCGGTACATACGAATACGTCAGGGAGTCGATTTTATAACAAAGCTCTAAGGCACGATCTCGGAGTGAGAAGAATAGAAACCAATCCTAAATATCCTATAGCCTCGATTATAGGTGTGGTGCCTGACACGCCGATAATCGAGACTACTAGATACGATGTAGACACTTTCAGGAGATTAAGCGCTCGATACCACTTTTGTCACGACCGACCTCGGGCGCATGGCGGTGCCTTACCGGGCACCTGGTGATACAACATCGAGAGAAAAATCGTGAAATAAAAACTTAAACATGAAACAAGACATAAAGTAAGAAGCAGGCTAACAGCGGTCACCTTCCGTATATAAATATATAAAACCATTTCGCAATAAGTAAGATTATGTCAAGTAAGGGACGCGTGTCCTCAAAATAATCACTCACACATAACTATGGGTCTCACGCCTGATATCAATCATGCGTGGAACTCATTCCTCAGCTGCCGTGATGCATGATGTAAAACAACACCCGTATGTGTACACGAACACTAGATCACACTGCGTCGTCAAACCGATCGAGCAGTAGAATAGCCAACTACGGTCAAAAGCTAGTCATAAAACTTCACGGGCAAGAAATGCGGAAGCCAACTACGATCCAAAAGCTAGCCATGGCGGCGAGGCAAGTATATTAAGATAACGTACCATAGCCTACCGTCTCACGAGATATGACCGAGGCAAGTATCTTAAGCTATCTACCAGAGCCTGCCGATACACGAGAAATGACCAGGACAAGTATCTAAAGTGTGCCTGTAACCACATGTACAAATCAAGCCCGTGATCACTCGTCACCGCGGCAAGCTTCATGGATTAGCGGTCCATGGACTAATAACATACCCCGGGAATTTAACCTCGCGATGACCGCGTGCCGACATCTTACCTCGGTATAAGCATGGTCATGAAACCATCCTTTGGACGCATACGTGGGCCACCCATCGTGTCGGTATGTCGAAGGAAATAACAAGATAATACTCAAAGTGGATCATGCGTGGACCATCGGCGTGTCGGTATGTCCAAAAGAAATAACCAGATAATACTCAAAGTGGACGCATACCCGTGGACCATCCAACGTGTCAGTATGTCCAAACAATCAATCAGATAGTCGGCCCTCCCCGAGAGACACGGTAGCACAGAATCAAAACACTTGCACACCAAAGGCTATCACAACAAGCATAGACAAGTTCAACGTACTTTCATTTTATGTCAACAATCCGGGTTTCAACCCCAAAATACTACATACTTTCATTCTTTCAAAAGACCTTTTTTATGTAAAAGCCACGATACTAATACTCGTAGTATCAAAAACACGTTTTCTTTTCAAACCAAATTACTTCACCTTCGTAAAAATCTTTACAAGACTTTTAAAATCAAGTACTCTATACTTTTTAAACCAAGTGCTTTTCTTTTAAAACAACATCAAGTATACTCTTTAAAACCCAAATAACTTACTCTTTTCAAAACAAGTAACATATACTTAAATCAAGTTACTTTTCCTTTTCCGAAATCAAGTCTTTTATAAGTCAAGTCTCTTATCTTTCAAGATCAAGTCTCTTAACTTTCAAAATCAAGTCGTTTTAGCTTTCAGAATCAAATCTTTCTTTTATCTTCATAAAGTCGTTATAACTAACTTCTCATAAAGCCATTATAACACTTTATGTTTTAAACAAACAAAATTCATTTCACACACGTACGTCTACCGTACTATATAGTTCACAACAATCATGCTCAAGAGTATAGGAAGAATCACATACCTCTTCGGCTTAATCCACAAGCCAAGTCGAGTATGCCGCGCGTAGAAGATCCACCTATAATATTCACAATACATCTATCAACTTCTAGTTCTCTTTATAGAATAATTCTAAGTACAAGGATCCTTATCCTACGAAAAATTCGGCAGCACCTCCCCCCTGCAAACACATAAATAACCTCCTATAACAAGGCCTGCTACCAAGCCAACAACTCCAAGGGGATTACACGTCTAACCGGACGTGTACAATACTGCCTCACAATAATACTACACAAGTCTACTGTAAATACAGTCCAATGTAAATCTGATTCAATCCTTTATAATCATCCTTCCAATATATCTTATACTCAATTCTAAACTACTACAATATGTAATATCCAATTACAATAGGGGGACATAGATCATTACCTCGATAAGCCAAAATTATCCAAGATTAAAAGTCGATCCTGAGCAACGTTTAGCTCCTATTCCTTACGCTCCAATCCGTTCCAAGCAACCCTTAGAAGTTTCTAACCAACTCCTCTTCAAGATCCATCTCCAAAAAGTGAAGAACACTTAGGCTCAAACTATGGCAAGTTTCGGCCAAGGGGTATATCTAAGGCTAGGGGTGTGAAATCTTTTCCAACTCTTGGTACACAATCTTCCTAACACCCTAAGGAAGAACACTTAAAACATTAAGAATTTTTGGACAAATTTTGCTCAAGAAAACAAGGCAAAGCCGAGAGCACTAATCAAAGGGGATGGACTATTTTTGTCTTGGAAATTATCACAAGTGTGGATGAAGAAGTCTTGCTATCAATGGGGGTATTTATAGAGAAATCAAGGGCCAAGATCAAGGCAAGTGTGTGGTGAGATTAGGGTACAAGCGTGTGTGGGTCCCACCCTCCAAATGGCTACACAAAACACAAGACAAGTGGCTTGCCACTTGTAAGGCCATTTCGGCCACAAGACACATGGCACCATAATTCGGCTACAAGCCACCCAGGGGGGTGACACGTGTTGCCCTCCTACTCGTCCAAAATATTTCATCTCTCGAAAATATCCAAAATACCGAAAATCTCGAAAAAAAATGGCCCCCACAAAACCGTAAATTTCTCCCGTGGGCCCCACGTGACCATTTCTGAAAATAAAATTCCATAATTCTAATATAATCCAAGAAGCCCAAATACCAAATCTGGGAATCCAATTCCCATCAACGAACCTTTTTCCTTCACAAAACCCGGAAACTTTTCCGTCGAAAAATCACATCTTTCTTCCTTTCCAATATTACTGTCGTATTCTCGTACGTACGTCCTCACATACATACCCTGGGACTACGGGGTGTAACATAAATCAAGTGACCTCTTTTCTTTTAAAATCTTAAGCAATTGATGCCTTTAAATTAATTTGCCTTTCATTATTTCAAGTCATTTATCATACTTATAATACTTAGAGTAAACCACTCTTTTTAACTTTCCATAAAGCTATTATAACCAACTTCCCATAAAGCCGTTATACTAGCTTTATACTTTAGAAACTTACATTCTTCTTTATAACCAAGAGACTTAAAATTTCCAACAAAACAAGTATCAACAATACTTTCAACATACTTAAAGTCTCTTAACTTTTAAAAACCAAGATATCCTTAATATTTAAACAAGTGAGTTAATTCCCTAACTCAACCAACTTGAACATTCTTAAGATAAACCAAGGATATCAAATGGACTAGATTCATCAAAAACTCGTACGTCTACCATACTATACATTTACAACTAATTCATGCTCAAGAGATAAGAAAGTTCCACATACCTCTTCGATTTAATCCACTTGCTAAGTCCAATACGCCGTACGTAGTATGTCAACCTATAATGAACATAATACGACTATTAACCTCTAGCTTCAAACGTAGAATATTCCAAGTGCAAAGTCACTAAATTCTACGGAAAATCGGACATCACTTCCTTTGTTTCTACATACTTTGCCACCTTTTTCAAGGCCGAATTCAATAACCAAACACGCCACATTTAAGGCTCAACAATGTAGTTATCAATAAGGGATTACACGTCTACAAGACGTGTAAAATTCCGCCCCACAATTGATATCACACTAGTCCAAAATATAATGTCCATTCAGCAATTTGAGAGGCACTAATACAAATTCGTTTCCAATTCCTTTTCAATCCAAGTTGTTTAGTATAACATGTAATCAAGCCGCAATCGATTATAACTACTACATTCTTCAAGTAGGTAACATGCGACAATTCTAATTATCGACCAAATTGGATTTCAATTTCAAATGGCTCAACATGTCATTTTCGGTTTTAGGCATTCTACTATCCATATCACTTATAAATCTTCAACACAATATACTTCATGCTAGTTAACATGTAAGGCTACCACAATATGTAATCTTATAACACTTTAAGAGGACAAGATTGTTACCATAACGAGCCTTAATCCACTTCAAGATCCGAAGTCGCTTCCTAGCAACTTAAAGCCTCTCCTTGACACTTCAATCCGCCACTTGAGACCCTTAGAAGATCACAAATAACTTTCCTTTAATCTTCCAATCCAAAACCTAGGAAAGTAACTAGGTTTTCACCTTGCGACTAATACGAAAACGATACTTTTCAGGAATCTTTCTATAGAGATACCCTTACAATACACTTAGGAACCTTGGTTTAAAGTATGGGGAGTATTGGACAAAAATTGAAAATTTTCCTCTTGGAAATGGGCCATTCTTAGTGAGCTTGACATAGAGCAAGAACAAGATTTCAATTTTTTTTTCTAAGTGTAGAATGACAAAGTCTTGCTACTAGTATACTTAAATAATACTAGGAAGGGTCAAGATTAAAACAAATGGGTTGCTTGGATGAGTTTCACAAGGATCAAGTCAAGTGGCCCTTTGACAAGTCAACAATGTCAAGCTCTTTGTCTTAGCAAGACTTGGTCATTTAAATTATGGTCAAATGACCATTTTATCCATGCCATTTTCGTCCAAGACCACTAAGGGGTGACACGTGTCGCCTCCCATTCTGTTATACCCGTATTTCCGGTATATGCGTGGGGCGTGCGTAGAAAATTTGAAACTTGTACTAAGGCTTGGCGAATTAATTTTGTTCAACACCCGTTTTGAGTCGTTTTTAACGAAAGCGTTTTCCACTTTCGTAGGGAATTTCCGGCTATGCCATTTTTAATTTTTGCGGATTTTTCCGAGAGCGAAACATTTTTGACCAACGGGAGGGTGACATGTGTCACCCTGCATTGAAGCAAGCGGCAACCGGCGAAATGGACCACTTTATGGCCTTGAATTGTGCCTTGTTTTGTGGAGTGTTTTGTGGAGTAGGGTTAGGGTGCACATGGCTTGATCTTGGCCTTACACTTGCCTTGCACATGGCTTGATCTTGGCCATTGGTTGGCCTTTGGTTTTGCTATAAATACCCCCCTAAGCTTGAAGACTTCATCCATTCCAAAAATCACCAAGTCTTGAAAGCCTTCCTCCTTTTCTTGTGCTCTAGCCGTGAGCTTTCCCCTCCCCCTTTTCGTGAGGCCTAGTGGCCGAGAGGGTACTTTCCCCCCCCCTCCTAGTGGCCTTGGTAGAGCACACCCCTACTGGGGTGTTCTCAAGGTACCCCCATGGTGGTGTAGAAATACTCTCAAAGTATTGTTATAATGCCCAAATTACCTTAGCCATATACCTTGTTGCATTCTAAGGTTATACCTATCTGAAAAGCCGGAAATACTATTATACTTACCGTCAGTCACCAAACCGAAACCCTAGGAAAATCTCCATAGTCCGTTGGAGTATTGTGTAGAAGTTGGTTAGAACTTCTAAGGATGGTTTAGAGCGGGTTGGAGCGCTCGGAGTTGGAGCTAAACGATTGCCCAGATCGACTTTATACTTGGATAATTATGGGCTTATTGAGGTAAATATCTTGTCCCTATTGTAATTGGAAATTACATATTGTAGAATATATAGTTGAAGTATACTATATATGAAGCGAACGTAGTTATCGCAATGTCTTGCGACTTAAGCACAATTTAAAGAAGAATCTTGAGCTGTAATTACATAGGGTTGTATTACAGTAGACTTGTGTAGTAGTGCAGTGGAGTAGAATTGTACAGTTAGGGTTAGTTGTATAACCCCCGTGGTTGGCTTGGTAGGCCTCGATAGAGGAGGAGATTTCTGTTGTTGCGGGGGAGTCTTCGAATTTTACGTAGAATGTGCTCTGAAGGGATCTAGACACTAATAGCGCCTTGTGGCCTTATAGGTTGAAGTACTACGTGTGGCGCGATCTACGTGGCTTAGGAGTAATGCGGTTGGAAGTACTTGGGCGTTTTGCTATTAGTCGATACTGTCGCGAGGTATGTGAACCTCTTCCTATCTCTTCTAGCATGATATGTGTGAACTATGTAGTGCGGTGAGCGTCACGTGTGCTAAATGTGTTTGAGTGGTTTAAAACATAAAGTGTTATAACGGCTTTATGGGAAGTTGGTTATAACGACTTTATGTCGGTAAGAAAATACATGTGGTTTTAAAAAGGTAAGCGATTTGAACTATAAGCGGCTTGTTATGTGTTAATAAAGAACTTGAAGTATTTCAAAAGATTTTGAATCATTTTGAAAGAAGTAATATACTTGGTTTTGAAAAACTTAAGAGTTATACTAGCTTTATGGGAAGTTAGGTATAACGGCTTAAGAATGTTTCTTGATTTGAAATCGAATGTATCGACAAACCAACTGCAGCGTTAATAAAAGAAATGTTTTGACTAATTAAGTATTATTAAAACCGTTAGAAACTTCCATCTGCATAGAAGCTAAGATGAGACAAAATGATATTTCTAGATCATGATTTCTGTAATAAGATTGTTATAAACAAGAATATCCTACTCACATATAAGACTTATGTTTCTCAGATAGTTTTAAGGAGAATTATATTCTCAAATGAATAAGACTATGAACTACGAAACCTTTCTAAAATGAGAAACTTGAACATTGGAAATTAGGCAAACTTGATCATTGGAAAAGAATGTTGCTACTTGATTTTACAAAGAGAAGTAATTGATTTACTTTAAAAGGATAGTCACTCTATTTTATACTACGGGTATTGTGTGACATTGTGAAAGTAACGATATCTTTTAAAGAGTTGATGTATGAAGTACTTTGGGGATAAAAACCGATTTTGTTAATCATATAGTAGAAGGTACCTTGTGTGAACAACTTGATTGTATTGGTTTGTGATAGCCTTGTAATACTTTCTTGATTGCGTTGATAAGTAAGCGTGTTGGGATGCTACGTGTGTTAGTATCTTGTGATGTTTGTGTGAAGGGTTTCCTTGATTGTGCTTATTAACTATCGGTCGTTATGATAGTATTGTGGCATTCATCTCTTGAGATGATTAGGGGTTAAGCTGCCCTCCGTCGCGGGGTAGACTTCAGCGGGTCGATGGACCTATGGTTCGAGAATACCTCATGCAGGTCCCGGGGGCCTATGCGGAACTACGAGAGTTCCAGGTTAGTGTACGTCCTTTATGGGCATGCGGTCCTTGTGGCCATGCGGTGCGAAGTCGGGGCGATGGGAGTAGCTACCTCGATGCGGGAATGCCTCATGCGGGCGATGAGATTGGCCTATGCGGCTGCGGGAGTTCGAGGTTAAGCAGCGTACATTGATCTGCGGGCAAGTGGCGGCTTTGATCATGTGGCGGTCAGACAGATCTTATGATCTGATTCATGACCTTGTTGATGCTGTGGGTTTTTAGTAGTCGGCTATGCCTTCGTACTTACCGTCTGATTTTATTATGACACGGTGGGACACGGTGTTCAGGTGTGTTCCTTGGTGCTTTTATATCATAGACTGCCGGCAGTGAGGAAGGTATCCCACGGGCATGATTGATGTTGTGGGCACGAGACCCGTTGTTATACTTGAGTGATGACTTGAGGCGTGAGTCACGACTTGACATAGCTTTGTTGTAAAGCGTAGTTTGGTTATCATACATGTCTCTGCTTTATATGATCGCTATGATTTCATTTCTGATATGTATTTCAGTTTCACATACCGGTACTGTTATCTTGACCTCGCCGAGTGCGTTCATCGCGAGTTGAGGTACACGATCGTTGATCCTAGCTCTCGGTCCGATTTAGCGTTTGGGAAGCTCCGTTTCTCGGAGGCTTATCGGTGGTATAGTCCACTGCGTCGTAAGTGTTTACATTCGGGGTTTGGCGGGGCCTGTCCGCCATTGTTGTCGTATCATTCTTAGAAGTGCATGAAATCTTGTTGTGGGCGGGGTTTGTAAAAAGGATTAAACGTTCATTTGTAAAGTTGTTATTTATATATCTTAGAAAGGCAAGTTTTCCTCGATTCTTGTTTTGTATACATCATTTCATGTATGTGTTTTATGTTCGATTACTCGATGTTGTGTCACTAGGGTGCGGGGTAAGGCACGATCCAGGCCGATTCGGTCGTGACAAAAGTGGTATCGAGCGATTAATCCTCGGAAAGTGTCTGACCGTATCGATAGAGTCTTGATTATCGGTGTGTTGCGCACCACACCAATAATCGAGAGGCTATATGATATTTAGGATTGGTTTCTATTCTTCTCACTCGAGATCGTGCCTTAGAGTTGTGTTGTAAGTTGGATCCTCTGAGCGTATTTCTTTCCTTATCGTTATGCCTCGCGTAGGGCAACCGGGCGGGAGGGCAAAGCGGCCGAGGCTGCGAGTTAGTCTGAGGTCACGAGGCGCAGGCCCAATCTTCACCTTGGGTGGTGCTTCATTCGGGAGTTCTGCGGCGTCGCTAGCCCAGCGAGTTTAGCCGGCGGCGGCGGTTCCTCTGCGACCATGATATTTGAACCTTGGTTCCACGGCCAGAGCGGTGAATATAGATTGCAAAGAGGTAACCTGTTACTAGCTATAGATTTGGCTACCGAGAGTATACCGATGTCTGCGAGTCTTGAGGACTATCTATAAGAGGTTGTGCAAGAATAATTCTTGATTAGGCTTGAGCATGACACGTATGCGGGCTTATGCGCGGCCAGGCGATGTAGAGATCGGCGGGTTAACGAAGGGCGGTAGAAGAGGGCGAGCGGCAAGGTCCTTTGGTAACTTCGGCGATCGCCTCCCAGCCAGTTAGATATGCACCTCGCTTGGTCAGTGGTCTTACAAATTTCGGGGCGTTCGGGGTGTGCGAGGAGTTGGTCGAACTCCGGGCTTCGGTTGCGATGTGATGACGTCATCCCTGGGAATGTCATCTTTTAGGTTTGTCCTTGTTGTACCTATGACCGTCAGGGTCTGGTGTCGAGGAGTGTCCTTGTAGGAGGACTTAGCCTTGAGGATCGGTGGGTAGTTTGTCATCTCCTCCATATCGCCTACAGGCGAGTTTGATTAGACGACTAAGGGAGTGAAGCGATGAATATAGATCTATCCTTAACCCTCTCGAGTTGTGTATAGGTGATAAGGTGAGTATACCTTAGGTGCTATGTTCTGATAGCAGTGTGTTAGTTGTAATTTGAAATCATGGTTGTTTAAGAGTAAGATTTTGGGGATAGAGAAAGTGTGAGCCTTAGAGCTTTATACGTAGAGACACTTAGAGGTGAGGCCATCTCGAGGAAAAAGGTGTAGTGTTATGTTTGACCCTTATCAGTGCATAGTGCACGTGAGTTATGTTAGGGACAGGTCCCTAGTAGTGTGGAATGAAAGAGGGTAGTTGAGCTAAGAAGACCGCTAGGTTTTCGTAGCGTGATTAGTGAGATTGTTCGGTTCGGGAGCTAGTATGATGCGGCGTTGCGGGTCGGGTTGAGGCCACGTTGCGGGTCAACCCGCGGCAGGTTTGGTGGTGGGGTCTGGGTGTGGTGGTCCCGCCTTGTGGTAGGTCACGAGGTGTTAGGCCCGTATTCGATTAACCAGTCTGCGAGTTCGTGGACGTTCGACCGATGGTCGGACCGAGGAAGTCGGTCTTGTCTTCTAGCAAAGATCGTTTACTCAGCGGTATTGTTTTATCGAGAAGGTTGTAAAGTGCGGGTGCCTACCTTCACCTTATGTCGAACAGTGAAGCCCAGGTTGTGGCTATTTTTCGTCTTAAAAGTTTACGAGCGGGGTTAAGAACTTCGGTGAGTCTCGAGTCGCGTTAAGCCCTCGGGCGGTCGTGGATTTGAAGGTAGTCGTTGGGGATTGTTGTCTCTGTGGAGGTAGTGTTTGATCTACCATTTCGGTGTTGGATATCGCCTTATGAAGCCTTGTAAGAGGCGGAAGTGTAAGTTGTCGGTCGATTGGTTCGATGTTGGCAAGGTTCGATTAGTTGGTTCAGCTTGTTCGGCAATTGTGGATAGTGCGAAGCTTGTCTAGAAGAAGTTACAGCGGCTCGGAGAATTGTGCGGATAATCGGCGGCGCCAGAGTTGAGTTGGCGGTCTTCTTGAAGGTACCACCGGGTTGGGTGTGACGAGTTTGGAATCTGAGAGGACTTAGCGAGTTACTGGGCCGCACGAGTTCATGTGAAGAATAGGCGGGTTGCCTATATGTTAGCATTTGCCGTCCGACTTAGGAAGCGGTCGTCGATCGTTAAATGTTATGTTCGGGAAAGTATCGGAGATCCATCCAGTGTTCGATTAATAATGACCACGTTAGAGATAGTAACCCGAGTTTTGAGGCGAAGCGATGCTCGAAATGTGGAAAGAGTTCGAGTATCACGACATCCTCGAGGATCGCGTGCGGTGGTACCATTTGTTGGAGTCGCTGAGAAGGTTAATGCCTCGAGCAAAGTGACAAAGTGGTATCTGACGAGTAAAAAAGAAGCGAGCATGTATGGCGAGCATAGGTGTGATCATTTCTTTTGTAAAGAGAAGGTGCGAAGGAGGTATATTTTAAACCGGTGAGAAGTGTTTGTGGTTATGATAGAGGTGTTTCCTCGTGGACTTGGATGGAGGTATTTTGCTTGGGTGTTTAGTGGCGGATGTGGCGGGTTTGTTTTCGTAAGTATAGTAGTGAAGACTATCTTGGCGCCGCGTTTGTTTTGAGACTTAGAAGGAACATTCGGGACGAATGTTTCTAAGAGGAGAATGTTATACCCGTATTTCCGAGTATATGCGTGGGGCGTGCGTAGAAAATTTGAAACTTGTACTAAGGCTTGGCGAATTAATTTTGTTCACAACACGTGTTGAGTCGTTTTCGGCGAAGCGTTTTCCACGACTTTCGTAGGGAATTTCGGCTATGCCATTTTAATTTTTGCGGATTTTCAGAGGCGAAACATTTTTGACCAACGGGAGGGTGGCATGTGTCACCCTCGCATTGGAAGCAAGGCGGCAACCCTTGGCGAAATGGACCACTTTATGGCCTTGAATTGTGCCTTGTTTTGTGGAGTGTTTTGTGGAGTAGGGTTAGGGTGCGTGGCTTGATCTTGGCCTTACACTTGCCTTGCACATGGCTTGATCTTGGCCATTGGTTGGCCTTTGGTTTTGCTATAAATACCCCAAGCTTGAAGACTTCATCCATTCAAAAATCACCAAGTCTTGAAAGCCTTCCTCCTTTTCTTGTGCTCTGGCAGTGAGCTTTCCCCTCCACTTTTACCGTGAGGCCTAGTGGCGAGAGGGTACTCCCCCTCCCAGTGGCCTTGGTGAGAGCACACCACTGCCTGGGGTGTTCTCGTGAGTACCCATGGTGGTGTAGAAATACTCTCAAAAGTATTGTTATAATGCCCAATTACCTTAGCCATATACCTTGTTGCATTCTAAGGTTATACTATCTGAAAAGCCAGAAATACTATTATACTTACAGTCGGTCACCAAGCGAAACCCTAGGAAAATCTCCATAGTCAGTTGGAGTATTGTGTAGAAGTTAGTTAGAACTTCTAAGGATGGTTTAGAGCGGGTTGGGCGCTCGGAGTTGGAGCTAAGCGATTGCGGGATCGACTTTATACTTGGATAATTATGGGCTTATTGAGGTAAATATCTTGTCCTCTATTGTAATTGGAAATTACATATTGTAGAATATATAGTTGAAGTATACTATATATAGAAATGAGCGTAGTTATCGGATGTCTTGCGACTTAAGCTGAATTTAAAGAAGAATCTTGTTGTAATTACATAGGGTTGTATTACAGTAGACTTGTGTAGTAGTGCAGTGGAGTAGAATTGTGCAGTTAGGGTTGGTTGTATAACCCCACGGTTGGCTTGGTAGCGGCCTCGATAGAGGAGGAGATTTCTGTTGTTGCGGGAGAGTCTTTGCCGAATTTTCGTAGAATGTGCTACGAAGGGATCTAGACACTAATAGCGCCTTGTGGCCTTATAGGTTGAAGTACTACGTGTGGCGCGATCACGTGGCAGGAGTAAGCCGGTTGGAAGTACTTGGGCGTTTTGCTATTAGTCGATACTCGTCGCGGTATGTGAACCTCTTCCTATCTCTTCTAGCATGATATGTGTGAACTATGTGATGCGGTGAGCGTACATGTGCTAAATGTGTTTGAGTGGTTTAAAACATAAAGTGTTATAACGGCTTTATGGGAAGTTGGTTATAATGACTTTATGTCGGTAAGAAAATACATGTGGTTTTTAAAAAGGTAGCGATTTGAACTATAAGCGGCTTGTTATGTGTTAATAAAGAACTTGAAGTATTTCAAAAGATGTTTGAATCATTTTGAAAGAATAAGTAATATACTTGGTTTTGAAAAACTTAAGAGTTATACTAGCTTTATGGGAAGTTAGGTATAACGGCTTAAGAATGTTTCTTGATTTGAATCGAATGTGTATCGACAAACCCTGCAGCGTTAATAAAAATGTTTTGACTAATTAAGTATTATTAAAACCGGTAGAAACTTCCATCTGCGTAGAAGCTAAGATGAGACAAAATGATATTTCCTAGATCATGGTTCTGTAATAAGATTGTTATAAACAAGAATATCCTACTCATATAAGACTTATGTTTCTCGGATAGTTTTAAGGAGAATTATAGTCTCAAATGAATAAGACTGTGAACTACGAAACCTTTCTAAAATGAGAAACTTGAACATTGGAAATTAGGCAAACTTGATCATTGGAAAAGAATGTTGCTACTTGATTTTACAAAGAGAAGTAATTGATTTACTTTAAAGGATAGTCACTCTATTTTATACTACGGGTATTGTGTGACATTGTGAAAGTAACGTATCTTTTAAAGAGTTGATGTATGAAGTACTTTGGGGATAAAAACCGATTTTGTTAATCATATAGTAGAAGGTACCTTGTGTGAACAACTTGATTGTATTGGTTTGTGATAGCCTTGTAATACTTTCTTGATTGCGTTGATAAGTAAGCGTGTTGGGATCTTCACGTGTGTTAGTATCTTGTGATGTTTGTGTGAAGAGGTTTCCCTTGATTGTGCTTATTAACTATCAGTCGTTATGATAGTATTGTGGCATTCATCTCTTGAGATGATTCCGGGGGTTAAGCTGCCCTCCGATGCGGGGTAGACTCGGTAGTCGATGGACCTATGATTCGAGAATACCTCATGCAGTCCCGGGGGCTATGCGGAACTACGAGTTCGAGGTTAGTGTCGTCGCTTTATGGGCATGCGGTCCTTGTGGCCATGCGACTGCGAAGTCGGGGCGATCTTGGGAGTAGCTACCCTCGATGCGGGGAATGCCTGCGTGCGGGCGATGAGATTGGCCTATGCGGGCTGCGGGAGTTCGAGGGTTGAAGCGCGTACATTGATCTGCGGGCAAGTGGCGGCTTTGATCATGGCGGTCTGAAGCGAGATCTTATGATCTGATTCATGACCTTGTTGATGCGTAGGTTTTAGTAGTCGGCTATGCCGCATTACCCGTCTGGTTTTATTATGACACAGGTGGGACACGGTGTTAGTGTGTTCCTTGGTGCTTTTATATCATGACTGCCGACAGTGAGGAAGGTATCCCACGGGCATGATTGATGTTGTGGGCACGAGACCCGTTGTTATACTTGAGTGATGACTTGAGGCGTGAGTCCACGACTTGACATATCGCTTTGTTGTAAAGCGTAGTTTGGTTATCATACATGTCTCTGCTTTATATAGCGCTATGATTTCATTTCTGATATGTATTGATTTCACATACTCGGTACTGTTGTCTTGACCTCGCTTGAGAAGTGCGTTCATGCCGCGAGTTGAGGTACACGATCGTTGATCCTAGCTCTCGAGTCCAGTTTGACGTTTGGGAAGCTCGTTTCTCGGGAGGCTTATCGGTGGTATAGTCCCACGTCGTAAGTGTTTACATTCGGGAGTTTGGCGGGCCTGTCCGCCATTGTTGTCGTATCATTCTTAAGTGCATAAATCTTGTTGTGGCGAGGTTTGTAAAAAGGATTAAGCGTTCATTTGTAAAGTTGTTATTTATATATCTTAAAGGCAAGTTTTCCCTCAGTTCTTGTTTTGTACTTCATTTCATGTATGTGTTTTATGTTCGTGATTACTGCGATGTTGTGTCACTAGGGTGCGGGTAAGGCACGATCCACGGCCGGCTGGTCGTGACACATTAAATCAATATTTCGTTTTCCGACATTTCAATAATTCCGATCAATTCTTACTCGTCTCAAATCTTAACATTTTCGAGTTCTTACGTACGTTCTTATAAACATATCCTGGAATTCCGGGGTGTAACATTCTTCCCCCCTTAAAAACATTCGTCCCCGAATGTTCTTTTGGGAGTCAAACTTAAAGATAGCCACATAGTCTCCTTACCCTACATATTCAACAATGCCACACGTGGCTACATAACAATACTCATACTAAAATGTCAAAATGAACCCCCATGTGTCAGCTAGGTTATACGTGTCACGACCGATCCGGGCGTGGTAGTGCCTTACAGGAACCTAGTGATACAACATCGAGAGAAAAACAGCGGAAATAAAACATACAGATATGAAACAAGAGAGATATGATAATAAAATAGGCCAACCAAGCGGTTGCTCTTTGCATATATCTGAGTGAACTTGATTACATCCTTTACAACCACCCTGGCAGTACTACGGACCTGCAGAATGTAACAACAACTATGACGGGACAGGGCCCGCCATACCCACGAATGTACAAGAACCTACAACTCGAGAAACATACCAAAGATAAGCCTCGGAGAAACGAGCTTCCCAATCTGTTGGCTTGTGATCCTATGGCGAGGATCAACAACCGATGTACCTCTACCTCACGGTATGAACGCAGCCCCAAGGAGAGTCGATCTAACAGTACCAAGTATGTGGCTGGAAATCAGAACGAAATCATAACGGTCTAAAATAAAACAAGAGACATATATGATAACAAAACTACGATTCCACAACATAAAGCGATCATGTCAAGTCGGGGACTCACGCCTCAAAGTCATCCCCTCATGCGGTGGAACTTTTCCTCACCGCCGCGATGCAGGTATAAATCGTGTGATCGTATAACATGTCTCAGTCCATCTCATGGACTCGGTGTCGGATCGTATGGAATACATTCGGCCCGTCGTGGACTCGGTGCAAATCGTGTGGAATACATTCGGTCCATCCATGGACTCGGTATAGAATCGTGTGGAATACATTCGATCCATCCATGGACTCGGTATAGAATCGGGTGGAATACATTCGGTCCATCCCGTGGACTCGGTATAGAATCGGGTGGAATCATTCGGTCCATCCATGGACTCGATATAGAATCGGGTGGAATACATTCCGGTCCATCCATGGACTCGATATAGAATCGGGTGGAATACATTCCGGTCCATCCCGTGGACTCGGTATAGAATCGGGTGGAATACATTCTGGTCCATCCATGGACTCGGTATAGAATCGCCATAACATTTAAGCGCTCTTTTAAGACCGATTAAGATAATACCATGCTTTCCTTTTAAATCAAACTAAGGAAATATCATGCCCTCCTTTTAAACAAAACACTTTCCTTTTTAAAATCAAGTAACAACATTCTTTTCCAAAAGTTCAAGTTGCCTAATTTCAAATACTCAAGTCTTTTAGTTTCGAAAGATTTCATAGTTCATAGTCTTAATCAAATAACGTAATCTCTTTTTAAAACAATTGAGTAACGTATGCCTTATGTGTGAGTAGGTTATTCTTGTTTATAACAATCTTATTAAAGCAGCCATGATCTAGAAAATGTAATACAATTTTGTCTTATCTTAGCTTCTATGCAGATGGAGGTTTCTACTGGTTTTAATATAATTAATTAGTCAATACATTTTCCTTTATTAACGCTGCAGTGATTTGTTCGATGATTATTCTCATTTCCGAAATCAGTAAAACATTATTCTTTAAAAACCAAGTACTCATTACTCGCGAATGAGGTTTTACAACTTTTTAACAAAATTCATATCAAGTCAATTAAGTCAAGTCTCTTATCTTTCAAGATCAAGTCTCCTAACTTCTAAAATCAATAAACCATTATTTTACCTACATAAAGTCGTTATAACTAACTTTCCATAAAGCTATTATAACACCTTATGTTTTAAACCAACCAAATTCATTTAGCGTATGCGTCTACAGTACTACATAGTTTACAAAACATCATGCTAGAAAGGATAGGAAGAGGTTCACATACCTCGCGGCGGTTATCGACAATTAGCAAAACGCTCCAAGTACTATAACGCGCTAGCCACTTTCCACGCTAGTAGAATACGCTACTCGTAATCTTGAACTATAATGGCCATAAGCGTCTATCAACTTCTAGATCTCTTGTAGAATATTCTAAATACAAGATTCCTTATTCTACAGAAAATTGGCGACCTCCCACACGTAACCACATAAATCTCCTCTGCCTTAGGCCCGCTACGGTCAACAACTCGAGGGGATTACCGTCTAACAGGATGTAACGACGTTCGGGCGTTCACGGTGCCTTATCCCGGCACCTGGTGATACAATCATCGAGAGAAAACGGCGGAAAATAAAACTTAAACAAGAAACAGATATATGAACATAAAGCAAAGCAACCCAACGGTTACCTTCCAATAACATAATAAATACAACTCTTTCAAAGCGAGCAGTTTAATCCCTTTTTACAAACCACGCTTGCAGTACTACGGACCTGCAAGATTTACAACTATGGCGGAACGGGCCCGCCATACCACAGAATGTAAGAACCTGACTCGGGAACACGTACCAAAAGATAAGCCTCGGAAAGCGGAGCTTCCCAAAACGCTGGCGAGATCCTAGGCGAGGATCCACGGCCGATGTACCTCTACTGCGGCATGACGCGGCCACGAAGAAGTCGATCTGGTACAGTATGTGGCGTAAAAATCACGTAATGAAATCATACTAGTCTATATAAAGCGGGAGACGTGTATGATAACCAAACTACGATTCCAACATAAGCGGTCATGTCGATCGGGGACTCACGCCTCAATCATCACTCAAATATAACTATGGGTCTTACGCCCAACATCAATCATGTTCGCATCGCGGCGCGTGCCGGGTGCTGCATCGGTGTAGGCGTGTCCCGTGATGCAACAATAATACCAATGCCCGTAGCGCGTGCCGGAATTCTACCGGTGTAGACCGTCCGTGTGACATCAACAATAATATCTTGGGTGATCAACCTGCGCGTGACACGTGCCGATGAATTCTACCTCGGTGTAGACATGTCCGTGTAACCCGCGATAACAATATATCGGTGTAATCAACGGCGGCGTGGCGCGTGCCCGGAATCTTGCGTCGGTGTAGACATGTCCATGTGACATCAACAACAAGGCGATAATCAAAATGGAAACATACGTGGAATTCTCCGCCAAAGCCGCGTTCAAGTAAGTTCTCAACAAGTCGGCCATACCTCGAGACGCGGTAACACAGAAATACCACACTTGCACAACAAGGCTATCATCACAAGCATAGGCAAGTTTCACAACAACAAGCATAGGCAAGTTTCACACAACTCAAAGTACTTTCATTTTATGCCAAAGTCGGGTTTTAACCCCAGTACTACATCGTTAAGTTCTTTAAAAAGAGATCCATTACTTTTATAAAAGTCACCTATACCCGTAGTATTAGAATGACCAACCCACATTCCTTTTCAAAATCAAGTAACAACATTCTTTTCCTAAGTTCGGTTTGCCTAGTTTCATTACTCAAGCTTCTCGTTTCAAATGCTCAAGTCACTTATTTTAGAAAGGTTTCATAACTCATAGTCTTAATCTCTTTTAAAACAATTGAGTAACATATGTCATATATGTGAGTAGTTTATTCTTTGTTTATAACGATCTTATTCTGACCGTGATCTAGAAAATGTAATATCATTTTGTCTCATCTTAGCTTCATGCGGATGGAGGTTTCTCTCGGTTTAATACAACACATCATTATTCAATACATTTTCCTTTATTATTCTTGATGGTGCGTCGATACACGTTCGATTCGAAATCGGTAAAACATTATCCCTTTAAAAACCAAGTACTCATTACTCACGAATGAGGTTTCACACAAACATCCACATTAAAACAAATAAGTTAAGTCTCTTATCTTATAAGATCAAGTCTCTTAACTTCTAACGTGATAAACCATTTTCACTACATAAGGTCGTTATAACTAACTTCCCGTAAAGCTATTATAACACCTATGTTTTAAACCAACCAAATCACTTGCATATGCGTCTACCGTACTACATAGTTCACAACAATCATGCTAGAAAAGATAGGAAGAGGTTCGCATACCTCGCGACGATTTATCGACAATAAGCAAAACGCTCAAGTACTTGACCCGTCGGCTACTCCTTAAGCCAAGTAGATCACGCCACACGTAGTACTCGCTCCTAAAATGGTCATGGTACTCTATCAAACCTTTCTTATCATTGAAGACTTATACCAATAAAAGCCCTCAAAATCTACGGAAATTTGCAAAGACTTCCGTTTATACTCACTTTTCCATCTTTTACCAAGGCGAATAGCAGTAATATATATACCATATATATATATAAGGCGTAATAATTAAACAACATAAAGAAGGGGATTACACGCCCAACGGTAGCGGTTTACTATCACGCCTCCATAACAACAATAAGTAAAAGAAGGGGATTACGCGACGGCCGTGCGCGGTTTACTATCACGCGCCATAATACAATAATTAAAAGGGGATCACACGCCAAAGCGGAGCGCGATTGAAAAATCTTCCCTTATGAAATGTAAATACGATCCAATGTAAATACGGTCCAAAGTAAATACGGTCCAAAGTAAATCGGTCCAAAGTAAATCTGATCCTAAGGGTCCTTGGCGACTTTGTCCATTTACTTATCGATTTACTCATTAGTCATCCAACTTATATTTCCATTCTTAATATAAGTTATAGTTACTTTGTTATTAGCTTCTTAGCAAGTAAGATACGTTTTTACCATTTTAATGGCAAGCGGCCAATCCTTTCTTTTAACAAGTTAACAAGATCCAACTCTTCCAAACTTACTCCATATATTATATAATCCATAATATACTTATAATATATGTATAACAACGATTCACAAGAGGTTTAAGTTCCACTACCTCAAATAGCCCAAAAATATCCAAGTTCTTAAAGTCGCTCCAAGCAAGTCTTAGCTCCAAATCTTTACGTTCCAATCCGCTACAAGCAACCCATGAAGCTCCTAACCAACTTCTCTTCAGATTGACTCAAAAGTGAAGAACACTTAGGGTTTCAAGATGACAACTTTCGGCCAAGCGTCCCTTCAAGGCTAGGGGTGTGAAATCTTTTCCAACTCTTGGTACACAATCTTCCTAACACCTTAGGGAAGAACACTTGAGAGTTTAAGAATTGTTGGACAAATTTTGCTCGAAATGGGGGCAAAGCGAGAGCTCTAGGTCGAGGAGAAGGGAGGGTTTTCAAGTCTTCAAATGTCTAAGTGTGGAAGATTTCATCAACTAAGGGTGCATATAGGACAACGAGGGATAGGATGAAGGCAAGTGTGTGGTTGAGATTGGGGACAAGTGTGGGTGGGACCCATGACCAACTTGTCCACCTGAAAATATCTAGCAAGACTTGGCCACTTGTCTTGCCACTTGTCTAAGCTAATTTCGGCCAAGGGCCACCTAGGGGGTGACACGTGTGCCCTCACTAAATCAAAATATTTCATCTCGAAAATATCCATAATGGCCAAAATCTCAAAAACTAAGCGGGCCCCACAAAGCAGTAAATTTCACAGTGGGCCCAGCGTGACCATTCAGGAAATAAAATTCCATAATTCTCAAATATTCTAAGAAGTCAGAATACCAAATCAGGGAATCCAATTCCCGTTAACGAACCTTTTTCTTCACAAAAAGCGGAAACTTTTAGTGAAAAATCACGTCTTTCTTTCTTTCCAAAATTTATGCGTAATCTCGCACGTACATCCTCACCTATATACCACGGAACTACGGTATAACATTCTTCCCCCAGAAACATTCGTCGAATGTTCATTCTAAGTCTCCAAGCGTGCTTGTGTCGGTATAGTCTTCACTACTATACTTACAAAGCCGATCATGCCACGATGGCGAGAATATAACATGTCGCAAAACTCAAATCCAAGCCAACGAGGAATCATTTCTAATCTTACAACGGCTCAGCTTCAATTTACTCTAAGGCATTCGGCCTTGCGATCCGATTCGGTTGAGCGCGTCCACGAACTCGTGCGATGGTTACCTAAACTTGGGCCTAGCACCTCGTGACCCTACCACTGGCGGGACCACCTCGAACTGACCCCACCTCAATATGGGCTGCGGGTTGACCGCAAATGGCCTCAACCCGACCCTAGCGCCCGACTCTTGTTCCGTCCGGAACAATCTTACTAATTCACGTCATGAAAGCTACCACTTCCGTCTCACGCTACCCGTGTAATTATCCCACAATATTTCCCGCGTACCAAGTCGGCAAAGACCAGCCGTAAAATCACCCGCTCGAGGCGGCCTCGCCTCTAAGGTCTCCACGTATAAAACTCTAAGGTTCGCACTTTCCATGCCCCCACTTATCCTTCCAACTAACCATGTTTTCTAACTTACAAACAACACAACGCTATCCGTACATAGCACGATAATAAGATCATCATATCGCGCAAACCAAACTCTAGAGGTTAAGGATATACACGAAGCTACCGCTCGCTCTAATCATAGGCACGCCTGCGTAGCATGCTATAGAAAGCGATGAACCAGCCAGCGATCCGGTGGGTGAGTCGTAACATCCGTGCTACCCTTGGTGGACAGTTCCTCGCAAAATGGCCTGCTGGCCGCCAAAAATAACAAGCTCCTGGCACCACGACACTCCCGAAATCGGTCTACCACATCGACCACAGAGGTAGGGGTGACGCGTCCCAACACCTTACTTCACGAAACACGAACCGCGGAGCCACGACTGCTCCGAATACTCTGAAGGTTGTGGAGGACCACTCTGCTGGCGGAGGTACAAAACTAGTATCTTCTTTGGCGGTCCGCCTCGAAAGTCACCAAGGACCTGTTGTTACGGCCTCTACGCGATCTTGGTCATTCCGTCGACCTCTCAGTGCCTCGCATCGGTGCATGAGCTGCGTGCGGGCAATGTCGTGCGGTGAAGAGCTACTCACGAACATGCCTCGACATGTAATCATCGAGCCACTGTAACATATCGGTGCACTCGATCCTCCATACTAGCTATTTGGGGCGTCTGGGCGATGAGTCGAACTCCGCATTGTACTCCCGAACGTGCGCGCTCTGTCTAAGCATCAAAAATCTGCCGGCGTGCCTCGCCATCTGCGGAGGCGAAGTGCGTGAGCGCCCGAAAACTCATCCCATCTGCTGGAGGTGCGTGCTCTCCCGGGAAAGCTCGTGAATCAAACCAATCATTGCGGTATCACGCGGCCGATCACGAACAAAGGTCACGGACTCGGTCTCTGAAGCCTTGATCACCGCGTGATCGGCTGTAGCTGCGGATGAACTCCTGCGGATCATCCTCGAGCCTCGACCCGTAAAACTCTGGCGGGCTACAACTTCGAAAGTCCGTAGCCTCAAACTATCGCTCGAGGGGTGAACGGCTGGTGCTCTGGGCTGGGCTGCTGCGTCGGCCTATCCTCATATCGGCCACGACCACGGCGGCAAGCGGGCCATCTCCTTATAACCCATCTCTCTGCCCCGGTGTGGGGTGGAGGCTCAGTGCTGCGGTCTCGGCGGCCATTCTGCGGCTCTAACCTCTGTTGAAATGGCGGCGTCCTGAAACCCGCCGTCGAAGCCTGACCTCAGTGCTATGCGGGCTGCGCCTGCGTACTCCTCTGTATCTCACTAGCGGTTCCCTCGGCTGTCTTGCCGCTTGGGGCTCTGGTTGCCTTGCGCGGAGGCATAGCGGTAAAGCGAGATCGTCGGAGGGTCGACTTAACACGGCTCTAAGGCACGATCTCGGAATGAGAAGAATGGAAACCAATCCTAAATGTCTGCGACCTCACGATTATAGATGTGGTGCACAACACATCGATAATCAAGACTCTACTGACGCGATGCGTAGACACTTTCAGAGATTAGCGCTCGATACCACTTTTGTAACGACCCGTTACGGGGCCCGTTACTGGTGCCTTATCCCGGGCACCCTAGTGATACAATCATCAGAGAAAACCAGCGGAAAATAAAACTTAAACAAGAAACAGATATATTAACATAAAGCAGGCCAACCCGGTTACCTTCGATAACATAATAAATACAACTCTTTCAAAGCGAGCAGTTTAATCCCTTTTTACAAACCACCTTGCGATACTACTGGACCTGCAAGATTTACAACAACTATGGCGGGACGGGGCCCGCCATACCACAGAATGTACAGAACCTACAACTCGGGGAACACATGCAAAAGATAAGCCTCGGAGAAGCGGAGCTTCCCAAAGCTGGCCCGAGATCTAGGCGAGGATCCACGGCCGATGTACCTCTACTGCGGCATGAGCGGCCCGAAGGAGGTCGATCTGGCAGTACAGTATGTGAAGCTGTAAAAATCGTAATGAAATCATACTAGTCTATATAAAGCGGGAGACATGTATGATAACCAAACTACGATTCGCGACATAAGCGATCATGTCGATCGGGGACTCGCGCCTCAGTCATCACTCAAATATAACTATGGGTCTTACGCCCAGCATCAATCATGTTCGCGTCATGGCGCGTGCCGGAGTGCATCGGTGTAGACATGTCCATGATGCAACAATAATACCAATGCCCGGCGCGTGCCGGAATTCTACCTCGGTGTAGACCGTCCGTATGACATCAACAATAATATCTTTGGGTGATCAACCACGCGTAACGCGTGCCGAATTCTACCTCGGTGTAGACATGTCCATGTAACCACAATAACAATATATCGGGTAATCAACCGGCGCGTGGCGCGTGCCACGGAATCTTTGCGTCGGTGTAGACATGTCCATGTGACATCAGCAAGAGCGATAATCAAAATGGAAACATACGTGGAATTCTCCATCATTTGCCCGGCCGCGTCGAGTAAGTTCTCGACAAGTCGGCCGGCCCTCTATCGAGAGCGGTAACACGAAATACCACACTTGCACAAAGGCTATCATCACAAGCATAGGCAAGTTTCACGACAACAAGCATAGGCAAGTTTCACACGACTCAAAGTACTTTCATTTTATGCCAAAGTCGGGTTTTAACCCCAAAGTACTACATCGTTAAGTTCTTTTAAAGAGATCCATTACTTTTATAAAAGTCACCTATACCCGTAGTATTAGAATGACCAACCCACATTCCTTTTCAAAATCAAGTAACAACATTCTTTTCCTAAGTTCGGTTTGCCTAGTTTGATTACTCGAAGCTTCTCATTTTCAAATGCTCAGTCACTTATTTTAGAAAGGTTTCATAACTTATAGTCTTAATCTCTTTTAAAACAATTGAGTAACATATGTCATATATGTGAGTAGTTTATTCTTTGTTTATAACGATCTTATTACGTGACCGTGATCTAGAAAATGTAATATCATTTTGTCTCATCTTAGCTTACATGCGGATGGAGGTTTCTCTTGGTTTAATACAACACGTCATTATTCAATACATTTTCCTTTATTAGCTGATAGTGCGTCGATACGTTACGATTCGAAATCGGTAAAACATTATCCACTTTAAAACCAAGTACTCATTACTCACGAATGAGGTTTCACTGAAACATCCATTAAAACAAATAAGTTAAGTCTCTTATCTTATAAGATCAAGTCTCTTAACTTCTAACATCGATAAACCATTTTCACTACGTAAGGTCGTTATAACTAACTTCCCGTAAAGCTATTATAACACACATGTTTTAAACCAACAAATCACTTAGCACGTATGCGTCTACCGTACTACATAGTTCCTGACAATCATGCTAGAAAAGATAGGAAGAGGTTCACATACCTCGCGACGATTTATCGACAATAAGCAAAGCGCTCAAGTACTTGACGTCGGCTACTCCTAAGCCAGTAGATCACGCCACGCGTAGTACTCCACTCCTAAAATGGTCATGGTACTCTATCAAACCTTTCTTATCATTGAAGACTTATACCAATAAAAGCCCTCAAAATCTACGGAAATTTGTGTGACACTTCCGTTTATACTCACTTTTCCATCTTTTACCAAGGCGAATAGCAGTAATATATATACCATATATATATAAGGCGTAATAATTAAACAACATAAAGAAGGGGATTACACGCCCAAGCGGTAGCGGTTTACTATCACGCCTCCATAACAACAATAAGTAAAAGAAGGGGATTACGCGACGGCCGTGCGCGGTTTACTATCACGCCTTCATAACAATACAATAATTAAAAGGGGATCACACGCCCGAAGCGAACGCGATTGAAAAATCTTCCCTTAACGAAATGTAAATACGGTCCAATGTAAATACGGTCCAAAGTAAATACGGTCCAAAGTAAATCTGATCCTTAAGTTGGGGTCCTTGGCGACTTTGTCCATTTACTTATCGATTTACTCATTAGTCATCGAACTTATATTTCCATTCTTAATATAAGTTATAGTTACTTTGTTATTAGCTTCTTAGCAAGTAAGATCGTTTTACCATTTTAATGGCAAGCGGCCAATCCTTTCTTTTAACAAGTTAACAAGATCCAACTCTTCCAAACTTACTCCATATATTATATAATCCATAATATACTTATAATATATGTATAACAACGATTCACAAAGAGGTTTAAGTTCCACTACCTCAAATAGCCCAAAAATATCCAAGTTCTTAAAGTCGCTCCAAGCAAGTCTTAGCTCCAAATCTTTACGTTCCAATCCGCTACAAGCAACCCATGAAGCTCACAACCAACTTCTCTTCAAGATTCAACTCCAAAAAGTGAAGAACACTTAGGGTTTCAAGATGACAACTTTCGGCCAGGCATCCCTTCAAGGCTAGGGGTGTGAAATCTTTTCCAACTCTTGGTACACAATCTTCCTAACACCTTAGGGAAGAACACTTGAGAGTTTAAGAATTGTTGGACAAATTTTGCTCAAGAAATGGGGGCAAAGCAGAGCTACAGGTCAAGGGAGAAGGAGGGTTTTCAAGTCTTCAAATGTCTAAGTGTGGAAGATTTCATCAACTAAGGGTGCATATATAGGACAACGAAGGGATAGGATGAAGGCAAGTGTGTGGTTGAGATTGGGGACAAGTGTGGGTGGGACCCACAAGCCAACTTGTCCACACAAAATATCTAGCAAGACTTGGCGACTTGTCTTGCCACTTGTCTAGCTAATTTCGGCCAAGGGCCACCTGAGGGTGACACGTGTCGCCTCTGCTACTCGATCAAAATATTTCATCTCGAAAATATCCATAATGGCCAAAATCTCAAAAACTAAGCGGGCCCCACAAAGCAGTAAATTTCACGTGGGCCCAGCGTGACCATTCAGGAAATAAAATTCCATAATTCTCAAATATTCTAAGTCAGAATACCAAATCGGGAATCAATTCCATTAACGAACCTTTTTCTTCACAAAAGCGGAAACTTTTAGTCGAAAAATCACGTCTTTCTTTCTTTCCAAAATTTACGTCGTAATCTCTGCGTACATCCTCACCTATATACCACGGAACTACGGGGTATAACATTCTTCCCCCAGAAACATTCGTCGAATGTTCATTCTAAATCTCCAAGCGTACTTGTGTCGGTATAGTCTTCACTCTTATACTTACAAAGCCGATCATGCCACGATGGCGAGAATATAACATGTCGCAAAACTCAAATCCAAGCCAGCGAGGAATCATTTCTAATCTTACAACGGCTCACTAGCTTCAATTTACTCTAAGGCCATTCCCGGCCTTCACGATCCGATTACGGTTGAGCGCGTCCACGAACTCGTGCGATGGTTACCTAAACTTGGGCCTAGCACCCTCGTGACCCTACCACTGGCGGGACCACCTCGAACTGACCCTACCTCAAACTGGGCTGCGGGTTGACCCGCAAATGGCCCTCAACCCGACCCTAGCGCTGACTCTTGTTCCGATCCGGAACAATCTTACTAATTCACGTCATGAAAGCTACCACTTCCATCTCACACTACCCGTATAATTATCCCACAATATTTCCCGCGTACCAAGTACATCGGCAAAGACCAGCCGTAAAATCACCCACTCAAGGCGGCCTGCGCCTCACAAGGTCTCCACGTATAAAACTCTAAGGTTCACACTTTCCATGCCCCACACTTATCCTTCCAACTAACCATGTTTTCTAACTTACAAACAACACAATGCTATCCGTACATAGCACACAATAATAAGATCATCATATCGCGCAAACCAAACTCTAGAGGTTAAGGATATACAAAGCTACCGCTCGCTCTAATCATAGGCACGCCTGCGGTGCATGCTATGAAAGCGATGAACCAGCGATCCGGTGGGTGAGTCGTAACATCCGTGCTACCCTTGGTGGACGGTTCCTCGCAAAATGGCCTGCGCCAAAAATAACAAGCTCCTGGCACGCGACACTCCCGAAATGCGGTCTACCACATCGACCACCAGAGGTAGGGGTGACGCGTCAGCCAACACTTACTTCCTGAAACGAACCCTTGGAGCCACGACTGCTCCGAATACTCTGAAGGTTGTGGAGGACCACTCTGCCTTTGGCGGAGGTACAAAACTAGTATCTTCTTTGAGGCGGTCCGCCTCGAAAGTCACAAAGGACCTGTTGTTACGGCCTCTTACTGCTGATCTTGGTCATTCCGTGCGACCTCTCGTGCCTCGCATCCCGGTGCATGAGCTGCGTGCGGGCAATGTCCATGCCGGTGAAGAGCTACTCACGAACATGCCTCGACATGTAATCATCGAGCCTGTAACATATCGGTGCACTCGATCCTCCATACTAGCTACTGTATTTGGGGCGTCTCAGGGCGATGAGTCGAACTCCACATTGTACTCCCGAACCGTCGCGCTCTGTCTAAGCATCAAAAATCTGCCGGCCCGTGCCCTCGCCATCTGCGGAGGCAAGAAGTGCGTGAGCGCCCGAAAACTCATCCCATCTGCTGGAGGTGCATGCTCTCCCGGAAAGCTCCGTGAATCAAACCAATCGGCTGCGGTATCACGCGCGGCCGATGCGAACCAAAGGTCACGGACTCGGTCTCTGAAGCCTTGATCACCCGCATGATCCGCTGTAACTGCGGATGAACTCCTGCGGATCATCCTCAGGCCTCGACCCGTAAAACTCTGGCGGGCTCTGACTCGAGAAAGTCCGTAGCCTCGAACTATCTGCTCGGGGTGAACGGCTGGTGCTCTTTGGGCCAGGCTGCTGCGTCGGCCTATCCTCATATCGGCCACGACCACGGCGGCCAAGCTGGCCATCTCCTTATAACCCATCTCCTGCGCCCCGGTGTGGGGTGGAGGCTCAGTGCTGCGGTCTCGGCGGCCATTCTGCGACTCTAACCTCTGTTGGGTGGCGGCGTCCTAAAACCCGCCGTCTGAAGCACAACCTCGAGTCTTATGCGGGCTGCGCCTCGTACTCCTCTGTATCTCACTAAGCGGTTCCCTCGGCTGTCTTGCCCTTGAGGCTCTGGTTGCCTTGCGCGGAGGCATAGCGGTAAAAGCGAGATCGTCGGAGGGTCGACTTACAACACGGCTCTAAGGCACGATCTCGGAATGAGAAGAATGGAAACCAATCCTAAATGTCCTGCGACCTCACGATTATAGATGTGGTGCACAACACGTCGATAATCAAGACTCTACTAGACACGATGCGTAGACACTTTCAGAGGATTAGCGCTCACGATACCACTTTTGTAACGACCGTTAGGGGCCCGTTCGGTGCCTTATCGGGCACCTAGTGATACAATCATCGAGAAAACCAGCGGAAAATAAAACTTAAACAAAAGCAGATATATGAACATAAAGCGAGGCCAACCCAGGTTACCTTCGATAACATAATAAATACAACTCTTTCAAAGCGAGCAGTTTAATCCCTTTTACAAACCACGCGCAGCGATACTACGGACCTCTAAGATTTACAACAACTATGGCGGGGCGGGGCCCCCATACCACGAATGTACAGAACCTACAACTCGGGGAACACGTACCAAAAGATAAGCCTCGGAGAAGCGGAGCTTCCCAAACGCTGACCGAGATCTAGGCGAGGATCACGGCCGATGTACCTCTACTGCGGCATGAGCGCGGCCCCGAAGAGTCGATCTGGCGGTACCAAGTATGTGGCGTAAAAATGCGTAATGAAATCATACTAGTCTATATAAAGCGGGAGACATGTATGATAACCAAACTACGATTCCTGACATAAGCGATCATGTCGATCGAGGACTCGCCCTCAGTCATCACTCAAATATAACTATGGGTCTTCGCCCACAACATCAATCATGTTCGCATCGTGGCGCGTGCCGGAATTCTGCATCGGTGTAGACATGTCATGATGCAACAATAATACCAATGCCCGGCCACGTGCCCGGAATTCTACCTCGGTGTAGACGCGTCCGTGTGACATCAACAATAATATCTTTGGGTGATCAACCTGCGCGTAGCCACGTGCCCCGGAATTCTACCTCGGTGTAGACATGTCCATGTAACCACAATAACAATATATCGGGTAATCAACGACGCGTGGCGCGTGCCGGAATCTTTGCGTCGGTGTAGACATGTCCATGTGACATCAACAACAAGGCGATAATCAAAATGGAAACATACGTGGAATTCTCCGTCACGCCGGCCGCGTCCAGTAAGTTCTCGACAAGTCGGCCAGGCCTCTGTCGAGAGGCGGTAACACGAAATACCACACTTGCACAACAAAGGCTATCATCACAAGCATAGGCAAGTTTCACAACAACAAGCATAGGCAAGTTTCACCTGACTCAAAGTACTTTCATTTTATGCCAAAGTCGGGTTTTAACCCCAGTACTACATCGTTAAGTTCTTTAAAAGAGATCCATTACTTTTATAAAAGTCACCTATACCCGTAGTATTAGAATGACCAACCCACATTCCTTTTCAAAATCAAGTAACAACATTCTTTTCCTAAGTTCGGTTTGCCTAGTTTGATTACTCAAGCTTCTCGTTTTCAAATGCTCGAGTCACTTATTTTAGAAAGGTTTCATAACTCATAGTCTTAATCTCTTTTAAAACAATTGAGTAACATATGTCATATATGTGAGTAGTTTATTCTTTGTTTATAACGATCTTATTCTGACCGTGATCTAGAAAATGTAATATCATTTTGTCTCATCTTAGCTTCATGCGGATGGAGGTTTCTCTTGGTTTAATACAACACGTCATTATTCAATACATTTTCCTTTATTAGCTGCAATGATGCAGTCGATACGTTACGATTCCCGAAATCAGTAAAACATTATCCCCTTTAAAAACCAAGTACTCATTACTCACGAATGAGGTTTCACACAAACATCCACATTAAAACAAATAAGTTAAGTCTCTTATCTTATAAGATCAAGTCTCTTAACTTAACATCGATAAACCATTTTCACTACGTAAGGTCGTTATAACTAACTTCCCGTAAAGCTATTATAACACCTATGTTTTAAACCAACCAAATCACTTAGCACGTATCGTCTACCGTACTACATAGTTCAACAATCATGCTAGAAAAGATAGGAAGAGGTTCACATACCTCGCGACGATTTATCGACAATAAGCAAAGCGCTCAAGTACTTGAACCGTCGGCTACTCGTAGCCAAGTAGATCACGCCACGCGTAGTACTCCACTCCTAAAATGGTCATGGTACTCCTATCAAACCTTTCTTATCATTGAAGACTTATACCAATAAAAAGCCCTCAAAATCTACGGAAATTTCGGCAGCACTTCCCCCGTTTATACTCACTTTTCCATCTTTTACCAAGGCAGAATAGCAGTAATATATATACCATATATATATAAGGCGTAATAATTAAACAACATAAAGAAGGATTACACGCCCAAGCGGTAGCAGCGGTTTACTATCACGCCTCATAACAACAATAAGTAAAAGAAGGGGATTACGCGACGGCCGTGCGCGGTTTACTATCACGCCTTCATAACAATACAATAATTAAAAAGGGGATCTGCGCCAAGCGGGCGATTGAAAAATCTTCCCTTAACGAAATGTAAATCTGATCGATGTAAATACGGTCCAAAGTAAATACGGTCCAAGTAAATCTGATCCAAAGTAAATCTGATCCTTAAGTTGGGGTCCTTGGCGACTTTGTCCATTTACTTATCGATTTACTCATTAGTCATCCAACATATTTCCATTCTTAATATAAGTTATAGTTACTTTGTTATTAGCTTCTTAGCAAGTAAGATCGTTTTACCATTTTAATGGCAAGCGGCCAATCCTTTCTTTTAACAAGTTAACAAGATCCAACTCTTCCAAACTTACTCCATATATTATATAATCCATAATATACTTATAATATATGTATAACAACGATTCACAAAGAGGTTTAAGTTCCACTACCTCAAATAGCCCAAAAATATCCAAGTTCTTAAAGTCGCTCCAAGCAAGTCTTAGCTCCAAATCTTTACGTTCCAATCCGCTACAAGCAACCCATAGAAGCTCACAACCAACTTCTCTTGAGATTGACTCAAAGTGAAGAAGCACTTAGGGTTTCAAGATGACAACTTTCGGCCAAGGCGTCGGCCAAGGCTAGGGGTGTGAAATCTTTTCCAACTCTTGGTACACAATCTTCCTAACACCTTGGGAAGAACACTTGAGAGTTTAAGAATTGTTGGACAAATTTTGCTCAAGAAATGGGGCAAAACCGAGAGCTACAGGTCAAGGGAGAAGGGAGGGTTTTCAAGTCTTCAAATGTCTAAGTGTGGAAGATTTCATCAACTAAGGGTGCATATATAGGACAACCAAGGGATAGGATGAAGGCAAGTGTGTGGTTGAGATTGGGGACAAGTGTGGGTGGGACCCACAAGCCAATTGTCCACACAAAATATCTAGCAAGACTTGGCCACTTGTCTTGCCACTTGTCTAGCTAATTTCGGCCAAGGGCCACCTGGGGGTGACACGTGTCGCCCTCTGCTCGATCAAAATATTTCATCTCGAAAATATCCATAATGGCCAAAATCTCAAAAACTAAGCGGGCCCCAAAGCAGTAAATTTCACCGTGGGCCCAGTGACCATTCAGGAAATAAAATTCCATAATTCTCAAATATTCTAAGAAGTCAGAATACCAAATCTGGGAATCCAATTCCCATTAACGAACCTTTTTCTTCACAAAAGCAGGAAACTTTTAGTGAAAAATCACGTCTTTCTTTCTTTCCAAAATTTACGTAATCTCTTGCGTACATCCTCACCTATATACCACGGAACTACGGGTATAACATTCTTCCCAGCAGAAACATGCGTCCCGAATGTTCATTCTAAGTCTCCAAGCGTCTTGTGTCGGTATAGTCTTCACTACTATACTTACAAAGCCGATCATGCCACGATGGCGAGAATATAACATGTGCGCAAAACTCAAATCCAAGCCAACGAGGAATCATTTCTAATCTTACAACAACTCCGCTAGCTTCAATTTACTCTAAGGCATTCGGCCTTCACGATCCGATCACGGTTGAGCGCGTCCACGAACTCGTGCGATGGTTACCTAAACTTGGGCCTAGCACCCTCGTGACCCTACCACTGGCGGGACCACCTCGAACGACCCCACCTCAATATGGGCTGCGGGTTGACCCGCAAATGGCCCTCAACCCGACCCCTAAGCGCGACTCTTGTTCCCGATCCGGAACAATCTTACTAATTCACGTCATGAAAGCTACCACTTCCGTCTCACACTACCCGTATAATTATCCCACAATATTTCCCGCATACCAAGTACATCGGCAAAGACCAGCCGTAAAATCACCCACTCAAGGCGGCCTGCGCCTCTAAGGTCTCCACGTATAAAACTCTAAGGTTCACACTTTCCATGCCCCCACACTTATCCTTCCAACTAACCATGTTTTCTAACACAAGCAACACAGCGCTATCCGTACATAGCACACGATAATAAGATCATCATATCGCGCAAACCAAACTCTAGAGGGTTAAGGATATACAGAAACTACCGCTCCACTCTAATCATAGGCACGCCTGCCAGTATAGCTATAGAAGGCGATGAACGGCCAACGATCCGGTGGTGAGTCGTAACATCCGTGCTACCGCCTTGGTCGGACGGTTCCTCATAAAATGGCCTGCTGTCGCAAAAATAACAAGCTCCTGGCACCACGACACTCCCGAAATCACGGTCTACCACATCGACCACCGAGGTAGGGGTGACCGTCTGCCAACACCGCTTACGCGGAAACACGAACCGCGGAGCCACGACTGCTCCGAATACTCTGAAGGTTGTGGAGGACCACTCTGCTTGGCGGAGGTACAAAACTAGTATCTTCTTTGAGGCGGTCCGCTCGAAAGTCACCAAGGACCTGTTGTTACGGCCTCTTGGCGATCTTGGTCATTCGTCGACCTCTCCGTGCCTCGCATCGGTGCATGAGCTGCGTGCGGGCAATGTCCATGCGGTGAAGAGCTACTCTGAACATGCCTCGACATGTAATCATCGAGCCACGTAACATATCGGTGCACTCGATCCTCCATACTAGCTACCATGTTGCCAGGGCGTCTGGGCGATGAGTCGAACTCACATTGTACTCGAACCGTCGCGCTCTGTCTAAGCATCAAAAATCGTCGGCCCGTGCCCTCCTCCTCTGCGGAGGCGAAGTGCGTGAGAGCGCCGAAAACTCATCCCATCTGCTGGAGTGCATGCTCTCCCGGAAAGCTCATGAATCAAACCAATCGGCTGCGGTATGACGCTGCCGATGCGAACCATAGGTCCGGACTCGGTCTCTGAAGCCTTGATCACGCGTGATCATGTGCTGCCGGATGAACTCCTGCGGATCATCCTCGAGCCTCGACCCATAAAACTACGGCGGGCTCTGACTCGGAAAGTCCGTAGCCTCAGCTATCGCTCGGGGTGAACCACTGGTGCTCTGGCCCAGGCTGCTGCATCCGGCCTATCTCATATCGGCCACGACCACGGCGGCCAAGCTGAGCCATCTCTTATAACCGTCTCTCTCTGCCCGGTGTGGGACTGGAGGCTCAGGTACTGCGGTCTCAGCAGCCATTGCTGCGGCTCTAACCTCTGCTGGGGCTGGCGGCGTCACAAAACCCGCCGTCTGAAGCACAACCTCAGGTACTGTCTGGGCCTGCGCCCTCGTACTCCTCTGTATCTCACTAGCGGTTCCCTCGACTGTCTTGCCCTTCAGGGCTCTGGTTGCCTTGCGCGGAGGCATAACTGGTAAAAACGAGATACGTCAGAGGGTCGACTTACAACACGACTCTAAGGCGCGATCTCGGAATGAGAAGAATGGAAACCAATCCTAAATGTCCTGCGACCTCACGATTATAGATGTGGTGCACACGCCGATAATCAAGACTCTACTGAACGCGATGCGTAGACACTTTCCGAGATTAAGCGCTCGATACCACTTTTGTAACGACGTTCGGGGCGTTCTTGGTGCCTTATCGGGCACCCTAGTGATACAATCATCGAGAAAACCAGCGGAAAATAAAACTTAAACAAGAAGCAGATATATGAACAAAAGCAGGCCAACCCAGCGGTTACCTTCCAATAACATAATAAATACAACTCTTTCAAAGCGAGCGGTTTAATCCCTTTTACAAACCACGCTTGCGCACAGTACTACAGACCTCTAAGATTTACAACAACTATGACGGACGGGGCCGCCATACCACGAATGTACAGAACCTAACTCGAACACATGCAAAGATAAGCCTCGGAGAAAGCGGAGCTTCCCAACGGAGCCCGAGATCCTAGGCGAGGATCCACGGCCGATGTACCTCACTGCCCGGCATGAACGCGGCCACGAAGGAGGTCGATACAGTACCAAGTATGTGGCTGTAAAAATGCGTAATGAAATCATACTAGTCTATATAAAGCGGGAGACATGTATGATAACCAAACTACGATTCACAACATAAAAGCGATCATGTCGATCGGGGACTCACGCCTCAGTCATCACTCAAATATAACTATGGGTCTTACGCCCACAACATCAATCATGTTCGCGTCGTGGCGCATGCCGGAGTCTGCGCATCGGTGTAGACATGTCTATGATGCAACAATAATACCAATGCCATGGCCACATGCCGGAATTCTACCTCGGTGTAGGCCGTCCATGTGACATCAACAATAATATCTTTGGGTGATCAACCTGCCGCGTAGCCACATGCCCCGGAATTCTACCTCGGTGTAGACATGTCCATGTAACCACAATAACAATATATCGGGTAATCAACCCGCGCGTGGCGCGATGCCCGGAATCTGCGTCGATGTAGACATGTCCATGTGACATCAACAACAAGATAATCAAAATGGAAACATACGTGGAATTCTCCATCACTGCCGGACGCGTCAAGTAAGTTCTCGACAAGTCGGCCTACTTCATCGAGAGCGGTAACCGAAATACCACACTTGCACAACAAAGGCTATCATCACAAGCATAGGCAAGTTTCACAACAACAAGCGTAGGCAAGTTTCACCTGACTCAAAGTACTTTCATTTTATGCCAAAGTCGGGTTTTAACCCCAGTACTACATCGTTAAGTTCTTTAAAAGAGATCCATTACTTTTATAAAAGTCACCTATACCCGTAGTATTAGAATGACCAACCCACATTCCTTTTCAAAATCAAGTAACAACATTCTTTTCCTAAGTTCGGTTTGCCTAGTTTCAATTACTCAAGCTTCTCATTTTCAAATGCTCAAGTCACTTATTTTAGAAAGGTTTCATAACTCATAGTCTTAATCTCTTTTAAAACAATTGAGTAACATATGTCATATATGTGAGTAGTTTATTCTTTGTTTATAACGATCTTATTACGAATGCCGTGATCTAGAAAATGTAATATCATTTTGTCTCATCTTAGCTTCATGCGGATGGAGGTTTCTTGGTTTTAATACAACACGTCATTATTCAATACATTTTCCTTTATTAACGCAATGGTGCAGCCGATACGTTACGATTCCGAAATCGATAAAACATTATCCCTTTAAAACCAAGTACTCATTACTCACGAATGAGGTTTCACACAAACATCCATTAAAACAAATAAGTTAAGTCTCTTATCTTATAAGATCAAGTCTCTTAACTTCTAACATCGATAAACCATTTTCACTACATAAGGTCGTTATAACTAACTTCCCATAAAGCTATTATAACACCCTATGTTTTAAACCAACCAAATCACTTAGCATGTATCGTCTACCGTACTACATAGTTCACAACAATCATGCTAGAAAAGATAGGAAGAGGTTCACATACCTCGCGACGATTTATCGACAATAAGCAAAGCGCTCCAAGTACTTCAACGTCGGCTACTCCTAAGCCAAGTAGATCACGCCACGTAGTACTCCACTCCTAAAATGGTCATGGTACTCCTATCAAACCTTTCTTATCATTGAAGACTTATACCAATAAAAAGCCCTCAAAATCTACGGAAATTTCGGCAGCACTTCCCCCGTTTATACTCACTTTTCCATCTTTTACCAAGGCCCGAATAACCGTAATATATATACCATATATATATATAAGGCGTAATAATTAAACAACATAAAGAAGGGGATTACACGCCCAAACGGTAACGCGGTTTACTATCACGCCTCCATAACAACAATAAGTAAAAGAAGGGGATTACGCGGCCAACCGGTAACGCGGTTTACTATCACGCCTTCATAACAATACAATAATTAAAAAGGGGATCACACGCCCAAACGGAACGCGATTGAAAAATCTTCCCCTTAACAGAAATGTAAATACAGTCCAATGTAAATACAGTCCAAAGTAAATACGGTCCAAAGTAAATACAGTCCAAAGTAAATACAGTCCTTAAGTTGGGGTCCTTGGCCAACTTTGTCCATTTTACTTATCCAATTTACTCATTAGTCATCCAACTTATATTTCCATTCTTAATATAAGTTATAGTTACTTGTTATTAGCTCTTAGCAAGTAAGATACGTTTTACCATTATAAAGGCACACGACCAACCCTTTCTTTTAACAAGGTAACAAGATCCAACTCTTCCAAACTTACTCCATATATTATATAATCCATAATATACTTATAATATATGTATAACAACCAATTCACAAAGAGGTTTAAGTTCCATTACCTCAAATAGCCCAAAAATATCCAAGTTCTTAAAGTCGCTCCAAGCAAGTCTTAGCTCCAAATCTTTACGTTCCAATCGCTACAAGCAACCCATGAAGCTCCTAACCAACTTCTCTTCAAGATTCAACTCCAAAAGTGAAGAACACTTAGGGTTTCAAGATGACAACTTTCGGCCAAGGCATCCCTTCAAGGCTAGGGGTGTGAAATCTTTTCCAACTCTTGGTACACAATCTTCCTAACACCTTAGGGAAGAACACTTGAGAGTTTAAGAATTGTTGGACAAATTTTGCTCAAGAAATGGGGCAAAACCGAGAGCTCTAGGTCAAGGGAGAAGGGAGGGTTTTTCAAGTCTTCAAATGTCTAAGTGTGGAAGATTTCATCAACTAAGGGTGCATATATAGGACAACCAAGGGATAGGATGAAGGCAAGTGTGTGGTTGAGATTGGGGACAAGTGTGGGTGGGACCCACAAGCCACTTGTCCACACAAAATATCTAGCAAGACTTGGCCACTTGTCTTGCCACTTGTCTAGCTAATTTCGGCCAAGGGCCACCTAGGGGGGTGACACGTGTCGCCCTCCTACTCGTCCAAAATATTTCATCTCCCGAAAATATCCATAATGGCCAAAATCTCAAAAACTAAGCGGGCCCCACAAAGCCGTAAATTTCACTCGTGGGCCCCACGTGACCATTTCCGGAAATAAAATTCCATAATTCTCAAATATTCTAAGAAGTCCGAATACCGTCTGGGAATCCAATTCCCATTAACGAACCTTTTTCTTCACAAAACCGGAAACTTTTAGTCGAAAAATCACATCTTTCTTTCTTTCCAAAATTTACATCGTAATCTCGCACGCATATCCTCACCTATATACCACGGAACTACGGGTATAACACCGACGTGTTCAATTCTACTTCACGATATACTACAAGTCTCATCAAATACAAATTCAATGTAAATACAACAACTTTTCAATATTCATTCTACATATAGTATACTCAACTATACATTACTACAACATGTAATATCCAATTACAATAGGGGGATAAAAGATCACTACCTTGATAAGCCCAAAATTATCCAAGATTATATGTCGATCCTGAGCAACGTTTAGCTCCAATTCCTTACGCTCCAACCCGCTCCAAGCAACCCTTAGAAGTTTCTAAACAACTTCTCTTAACACTTCAACTCCAAAAAGTGAAGAACACTTAGGCTTTGATTGTGGCAACTCTCGGCCAAGGGGTACTTTAGTGGCTAGGGGTGTGAAATCTTTTCCAACTCTTGGTTACTAATCTTCCTAATACACTAAGGAAGAACACTTAAAACTTTAAGAATTTTTGGACAATTTTTGCTCAATAAACAAGGCTAAAGTCGAGAACTACAAAGGAAAGGGAGGGAGTTTTTCAAACTTGGAAAACTCTAAGTGTGGATGAATAATAGTCTTCAACTTAAGGGGGTATTTATAGGACATTCAAGGGCTAGGATTGAAGCAAGTGTGTGGTCTAGATTGATCCATGTGTGTGTGGGTCCCACTTATCTATCTACTACACAAATATCTTGCAAGACTTTGACCAAATGTTTATGGCATTTTTCATGTGAAAAACGTGTACAACATGTCCAACAATTTCGTCCAACCTTGCCACCTAGGGGTGACACATGTCGCCCTCCTATTGGTCCAAAATATTTCATCTTCCAAAAATATCCGTATTGCCAAAAATCCGAAAATAAAGTGGGCCCCACAAACCGTAAATTCCTCCCGTGGGCCCTACGTGACCAATTCCGGAAATAAAATTCCATAATTCTTAAATATTCCAAAAAGTCCGAATACCAAATCTGGGAATCCAATTCCCATTAACGAACCTTTTTCCTTCCCGAAATCCGGAAACTTTTCCGTCGAAAAATCACATCTTTTCTTCCTTTCCAATTTAATGTCGTATTCTCGTACGTATGTCCTCACATACATACCCTGGAAATACGGGGTGTAACATTCTTCCCCCCTTAGAAACATTCGTCCCAAATGTTCCTTCTAAGTCTCCAAACGTACACGCGTCGGTATAGTCTTCACTACTATTCTTACGAAACCAACTATGCCACCAATGGCCAAAAAGATAACCTACGCGCGAAACCCAAATCCAAGCCAATGAGGAATCACCTCTAAGATCACAAAAGCTTCCACCCATGGTCTAAAGGCTACTTTTTTCGCACCTTCACTTCACAAAAAGATCACTTCCATCCTCTTAACACATGTTCGCTTCCTTCCTTACTCGTCGTACCCTTCTCGTACACCCGAACTCTTTCTAGTATACTTACCCCACGATCATTACTTGTTCCAAAACCTTGGAGTCACTACCTCCAAACTTGGTCATCTTACTAGCCTCAATTTCCTTTAAGGTCATTCCCGGTCTTCATGGTCCGATTCTGGTCGAACGTATCCACGAACTCTTACGATGGTTACCTAAACCTGGGCTTAGCACCCTCGTGACCCTACCACGGAGGACCACTCGAACTGACCCCACCCCAAACCGGGCTGCGGGTCGACCCGCGAATGGTCCTCAACCCGACCCATAATCGTGCCAAACTCTTGTTCCCCGATCCGGAACAATCTTACCTATTCAAGTCCTGAAAACCTAGTGGTCATTCTTAGCTCAACTACCCTCTTTCATTTTCCACTACTTAGGGACTTATCACACAAATATATCACACGTATACTATGCACTCCGATAAAGGTCAAGCATAAAATAAATCTTTTACCCAAGATGGCCTCGCCTCTAAGGTCTCCACGTATAATATTCCAAGGCTCACAATTTCCCTGTCCCCAATCTTACCCTTTTAACCAACCATGTTTTCTAATCACAATCAAGACAATGCTATTCGTACATAGCACAAAATAATAAGATTATCATATCACGCATACAAATCTCTAGAGGGTTAAGGATATACCTGTATCTACCGCTTTACTCTAATCATAGGCACACTGCGCAGGCGTCAGAAAGCGATGAACCCGCCACCGACCGTAGGCTGCGTCATTCTGCATGTACCCTCCTATAAGAATCTCGTCACATGGCCGACGACGCGAGTGAAACAAGCACCGATAAAAACGACATTCCGGGATGGCCGCCACATCGTGTGGCACCGAGGGACATGAATCCTGCGGCTAGAACCCATGTATATCTATAAACGGAAGCCACGAGCTCGACCGGCTCGAATACCCGAACGCGTCACGAAGGCGCGGAGGACCACTCATCTTGGCGGAGGTACATAACTAGCTGGCCGAGGCGGTCCGCCTCGAAAGCTACCAAAGGACCCTGCTGTCCTGGCCCTCTTCTGCTGATCTCGGTCATTCCGTCGACACCTCCGCTCCTCACATCCAAGTGCATAAGCCTGCATGCGGGCAATGTACATGCCCGGCTGAAGAGCTACACCCGAACAAGCCTCTGCCAAGTAGTCATCGAGCCCGGTGACGTAGCGGTGCACTCTGTCCTCCATGTCGGCTACTAACGCGGGACGTCACGAGCTAATGAGTCAAACTCCACATTGTACTCGAACCGTGCGCCCGGCCCGCCTCAACGTCAAAAATCTGTCATCCGAGCCCTTCTCATCCGTGGAGGCAAGAAATGTGCAAGAAATGCCCACGAGAACTCGTCCATGCAGTGAAGTGCATACTCTCCCGGGACAGCTCTCACGAATCAAACGATCATCGCAGATCACGCGGCCGTCTGAACCTAAGACCACCGACTCGGTATCCAAGCCTTGATCACTCATGATCAGAATCGCTGTCGGATGAACTCCGTGGATCATCCTCGTGCCTCGACCGTAGAACTCTGGCTTCCTGACTCGAAAGTCCCGTAGCCTCAAACTATCCGATCTCGGGTGAACCATGGGTACCATCGAATCGAATTGCCGCATCCACCTATCTCTCGTTCGCCACGATCCCGGCGATGGCGGAACCATCTCTTTGTACCCCAACTCCTCGCTCCGGTGTGGGACTGGAGGCTCAGTCTTGTGGTCTCGCAGCCCATCGCCGACTCTAAACTCTGTTGGGGCTGGCGGCGTCGCAAAACTCGCCGTCTGAAGCGCTATCTCAGGTAATGACCGGGCCTGCGCCCTCGTACTCCTTTGTATCCTACTAGCAGCTCCCTCGGCTGCCTTGCCCATCTGGGCCCGGGTTGCCTTGCGCGGAGGCATAACTGGTAAAAACGAAATACGTCAGAGGGGTCCAACTTATAACACAGCTCTAAGGCACGATCTCAGAATGAGAAGAATGGAAACCAATCCTAAATGTCCTGCAGCCTCCTGATTATAGATGTGGTGCACAACACATCGATAATCAAGACTACTGAACACGGTCTGTAGACACTTTCCGAGGATTAACTGCTCTGATACCACTTTTGTCACGACCCGATCCCGGGCCCGTGACTGGTGCCTTACCCCGGGCACCCTAGTGATACAACATCAGAGAAAAACCAGCGGAAATAAAACATACAGATATGAAACAAGAGATATGATAATAAAACAGGCCAACCAAAACGGTTGCCTTCTTGCATATATACAGAATTGAGCGCTTACATCCTTTACAACCTCGCCACAACAAGATTACATGGACCTTAAGAATGTAACAACTATGGCGGAGACGGGGCCCCGCCATACCCTCGAATGTACAAGAACCTACAACTCGAGGAAACATACCAAAAGATAAGCCTCGAGAAAGCGGAGCTTCCTAATACGTTGGCTGTGATCCTATGAGCGAGTATCAACAACCTATGTACCTCTACCTGCGACATGAACGCAGCCCCCCGAAGGAGGTCAGTACAACAGGTACCAAGTATGTGAAATTAGAAATACTGTAAACAAAATCATAACAGTCTAAAATAAAACAGGAGACATGTATGATAACAAAACTACAGTTCACAACATAAAAGCAGTCATGTCAAGTCAGGGACTCACGCCCTCAAAGTCATCCCTCATGCCCGTGGAACTCCTTCCCGCTTGGCGCGATCTAGGTATAAATCGTGGGATACGTATAACATGTCTCGGCCCATCTCATGGACTCGGTGTCGGATCGTATGGAATACATTCCCGGCCCATCTCATGGACTCGGTGCCAAATCGTGTGGAATACATTCCCGGTCCATCCCATGGACTCGGTATAAAATTGTGTGGAATACATTCCCGGTCCATCCCATGGACTCGGTATAGAATCGGGTGGAATACATTCCCGGTCCATCCCATGGACTCGGTATAGAATCGGGTGGAATACATTCCCGGTCCATCCCATGGACTCGGTATAGAATCGGGTGGAATACATTCACGGTCCATCTCATGGACTCGGTATAGAATCGGGTGGAATACATTCCCGGTCCATCCCATGGACTCGGTATAGAATCGGGTGGAATACATTCCCGGTCCATCCCATGTACTCAGTATAGAATCGGCCATAACATTTAAACACTCTTTTAAGACAGATTAAGATAATACCATGCTTTCCTTTTAAATCAAACTAAGGAAATATCATGCTCTCCTTTTTAAACCAAAACACTTTCCTTTTTAAAATCAAGTAACAACATTCTTTTCCAAAAGTTCAAGTTGCCTAATTTCAAATACTCAAGTCTTTTAGTTTCGAAAGATTTCATAGTTCATAGTCTTAATCAAATAACGTAATCTCTTTTTAAAACAATTGAGTAACGTATGCCTTATGTGTGAGTAGGTTATTCTTGTTTATAACAATCTTATTAAAGCAACCATGATCAAGAAAATGTAATACAATTTTATCTTATCTTAGCTTCTATGCAGATGGAGGTTTCTACTGGTTTTAATATAATTAATTAGTCAATACATTTTCCTTTATTAACGCTCTTGATGATTTGTTCGATGATTATTCTCATTTCCGAAATCAGTAAAACATTATTCTTTAAAAACCAAGTACTCATTACTCGCGAATGAGGTTTTACAACTTTTTAACAAAATTCATATCAAGTCAATTAAGTCAAGTCTCTTATCTTTCAAGATCAAGTCTCTTAACTTCTAAAATCAATAAACCATTCTTTTACCTACATAAAGTCGTTATAACTAACTTCCCATAAAGCTATTATAACACCTTATGTTTTAAACCAACCAAATTCATTTAGCACATGTACGTCTACCGTACTACATAGTTTACAAAACATCATGCTAGAAAGGATAGGAAGAGGTTCACATACCTCGCGACGGTTATCGACAATTAGCAAAACGCTCCAAGTACTATAACCTTGCTAGCCCTTTCCACCCTTCAAGTAGAATACGCTACTCATAGTACTTCAACCTATAATGGCCATAAAACGTCTATCAACTTCTAGATCTCTTCGTAGAATATTCTAAATACAAGATTCCTTATTCTACAGAAAATTCGGCAGCACATCCCCCCCGTAACCACATAAATCTCCTCCTCTACTCAGGCCCGCTACCAGGCCAACAACTCCCAGGGGATTACACGTCTAACCGGACGTGTTCAATTCTACTTCACAGATATACTACACAAGTCTACTGTAAATACAGTCCAATGTAAATACAGTTCAATCCTTTTCAATATTCATTCTACATATAGTATACTCAACTATACATTACTACAACATGTAATATCCAATTACAATAGGGGGATAAAAGATCATTACCTTGATAAGCCCAAAATTATCCAAGATTATATGTCGATCCTGAGCAACGTTTAGCTCCAATTCCTTAACCTCAAACCCACTCCAAGCAACCCTTAGAAGTTTCTAAACAACTTCTCTTAACACTTCAACTCCAAAAAGTGAAGAACACTTAGGCTTTGATTGTGGCAACTCTCGGCCAAGGGGTACTTTAGTGGCTAGGGGTGTGAAATCTTTTCCAACTCTTGGTTACTAATCTTCCTAATACACTAAGGAAGAACACTTAAAACTTTAAGAATTTTTGGACAATTTTTGCTCAAGAAACAAGGCTAAAGCCGAGAACTACAAAGGAAAGGGAGGGAGTTTTTCAAACTTGGAAAACTCTAAGTGTGGATGAATAATAGTCTTCAACTTAAGGGGGTATTTATAGGACATTCAAGGGCTAGGATTGAAGCAAGTGTGTGGTCTAGATTGAGCCATGTGTGTGTGGGTCCCACTTATCTATCTACTACACAAATATCTTGCAATACTTTGACCAAATGTTTATGGCATTTTTCATGTGAAAAACGTGTACAACATGTCCAACAATTTCGTCCAACATTGCCACCTAGGGGTGACACATGTCGCCCTCTTATTGGTCCAAAATATTTCATCTTCCGAAAATATCCGTAATGCCAAAAATCCGAAAATAAAGTGGGCCCCACAAACCGTAAATTCCTCCCGTGGGCCCCACGTGACCAATTCCGGAAATAAAATTCCATAATTCTTAAATATTCCAAAAAGTCCGAATACCAAATCTGGGAATCCAATTCCCATTAACAAACCTTTTTTTCCTTCCCGAAATCCGGAAACTTTTCCGTCGAAAAATCACATCTTTTCTTCCTTTCCAATTTAATGTCGTATTCTCGTACGTATGTCCTCACATACATACCCTGGAAATACGGGGTGTAACAATCTGCATAAAGCTTCTGCTGACTTTGAGCTTACTAATAATCTTTCCGGGATAAGCTTCGCCTTATCCACAGCCCGCTGAATCAAGTCTGGACCAAATAACTGAACCTCGCCTTCGTCGAACCAACCAACCGGCGATCTACACTCTCTTACATACATGGCCTCATACTGGGCCATCTGAAAAACTGGAAGGGTATCTTTTATCGTACGTAACTCAACAAGAGGCAAATAACCCTCCCAGCTATCTCTGAAATCAAGAACACAGGCCCGCCACCTATCCCCAAGTACCTGGATAGTACGCTCTGCCTGTCCGTCGGTCTGAGGGTGTAATGCAACACTTAGACTCACCTGTGTCCCTAATCCCTTCTGAAAAACCTCCAGAAGTTATATGTAACCGAGCTCATCTGTCTGTCATCATAAACGTAGGAACCCCGTGCAGTCTCACAATCTCCCTGCTATACAAGCTAGCATAATCCTCAGCCGAGTAAGTGGTCCTAACCGGAAGAACACGGTTGGTTTCGCCAGCCTATTTACCATGACCCCCAGGGAGTCGCACTTCTTCTGAGTACGATGCCACCCTGTAACAAGATCCATATTAATTACCTCTCATATCTAGGTTGGGATTTCAATCGCCTGTAATAGCCCACTGGGCTTCTGGTGTTTAACCTTGACCTGCTACTAATTCGGTCATTAAGCAACAACTCTGCTACGTCCCCTTTCAGGCCATCTTACCAATACATACATCTGAGGTCATGACATAATTTAGTCGACCCCGTACAATTAGAGCAATAAGCATTGCGTGCCTCCCTAAAACTCACGACAAGTCTGCGAACTGGGTACACAATCTATCTCATGTCACAAAGACTTATCCGGTGCTACACAAACAGGCTCTTCTCTTCTCGGAGAGACGTATCTCGATACCGTATCATAACTGGATCCTCATACTGTCGCCTCTTTACCTCCTCAACGACGGAAGATTCGGAAACCTCTCGGATCCACACTTCATTAACCTTGGAAACAATAACTCGAACCCCTCGGCTCGGTAGTTGATGAATTTCACGGACCACGTCCTGTCTATCTGGCTGCCCTTCTGACAGACTACCCTTAGATCCACAACTAAGAGTATCTGTAACCGTCTCGGCTTTCCTCGGGTGGTATAGGATATCGATATCACAATCCTTGAATAACTCTAACCACCGTCGCTGTCGCAAATTCTACTACCTCTGTCTGAAGGTATACCGGAGGCTTTTGTGGTCTGCACATATATCCACATGAAATCTCTATAAGGAATGCCTCCAATCTTCAAGATACGAATAACTTCCGCCGACTCAAAATCATGAGTAGCGTAATTCCTTTCATGCTTCTCTAACCGCCGGAAAACATAGGCGCTAACCTTATCATGTTGCGTCAGCACACAACATTGCTCAACACCCAAAGTGTTACAAAAAATAACCTAACCCTCTAGTCTCTCAGGAGGGATTAGAACTGTAGTCGTGGTCAACTTGTCTTCCAATAACTGGAAGCCTTCCTTAATCCTGCGCAATATTCAGGCACCCTTAATCTCAATTATGGTTCCTGTTTCCCTTTCTCTGTTGCAACCAAACTTGGGTCACTATACTTAGATTTGACTCCTTTTCTTGTCTCATGGCTACGACTTCCTGCCAATCATAATTTAGGGGGAGACTTCCCTGATCTCGTCAAGTAGCAATCCTATTATTCTCTCCCAGCTCGTAGAGATAATAGCCAGGTGTTCAACCTCAATTCATGGTATTACATAATCCAATGACTTGTCAAAATTTCTTATCGTTCGAGTGTCTAATCATCTTTCCTTTATAATTAATTTCAAGTTGTCTTGGGGTCCCTTACCCCCCCCCCCCCCCCCGTATTTCTTACTATCTTTCTTGTCAGTACAGACGCTACCACCTTTCCTCGAGGTGTTCTTACTGCCCATAATTTACTAATGGTCTTTACACTAGTCTGGGGTAATCATATCTCGTGCAACTTACATAACCATAGTCGTATTCTCTTTTATCATTCTGGTCATAACCTTACCTTATGCTTATTATTAGCAAAAGTATTTCTATCTTGATTCATAATAGTACAGTTTCATATAGGCGTACTACCTGCATTTTTATCCTTACGACACTTCCTCTACCATTTCGTAACGTCGTTCTTAATTACCCCAACACAATACTTCTCCCACATTTATCTAAAACTGTAACCTATGGCATGACGATACTGAAGACCTTACTAGTCTCATATCCTTCGTCTAACAACATGCGTACACATAACCCCATAATACGTAAAATTGTCCTTACGTGGGGAAGAGAACTTATCTCCATAGAATAAACTTTCCTTGGAGTCACAACCCTAATCACAGGGTCCTCTTGCGGTCCTGTAAAAAAAAATCTAATCATCACGCACCTCCTTTAAGTCGTGTAGATTTTCAAAACCTACCAAAGATGTCTTCTGTTTTCCGTAGGCAGCACTCGTACCTATCTTATTCTTGCTTGCGCACTATACTGAACTTATCCGAAAGGTCGTGGCCCTGACCGCCACACCAAACCAACTCAAAGTACATCCAAGGGCACTTAGCATAAATGTCAAGACCCGAACCCGGGCCTGTGACTGGTGCCTTACCCCGGGCACCCTACTGATACAACATCAGAGAAAAACCAGCGGAAATAAAAACTTAAACATTTAAATAGACATGGATCAAGATAAGGAAAATAGGCCAACCAAAACGGTTGCCTTTTAACATATATATATATAGACATTTGAACAGTTACAATCCTTACAACCCTGCCCACAAAGGCATGCACTCTAAGATTTATATAACAACTATGACGGGACGGGGCCCGCCATACCACGATTGTATAAGAACCTCTGACTCGGGTAACATACCAAAAGATAAGCCTCGAAGGAACGGGCTTCCCAATACTGAAATGTGATCCTAAACGCGGGGATCGACGGTAGATGTACCTCTACTGCGGCATGAACGCAGCTTCGAAGGAGGTCGATGCAACAGTACCAAGTATGTGAAATCGTAAATCAGAAATGAAATCATAATAGTCTATATAAAGCGGGAGACATGTATGATAACCAAACAACGATACACATATAACAGTTATATCAAGTCAGGGACTCACGCCCTCCAAGTCATTACTTAAATATAACGATGGGTCTCACGCCCATAGCATCAATCATGCCCGTGGAATACCTTCCTCACTGCCGGAAGTCTCTGATATGATAACACCAAGAAGTACACCTGAACACCAAGTCCTACCTGATGCCAAAGTCGTAATAACAATACAATACAACCAAACCACGGCGACACGGCAAGTACGAAGCCGACTACCAGATACCAAGGCCGCCACGCAATGACCGGCAAGTACGAGGGCTAACTACCGTGTACTGGCGTATCACGAGACTTCGTCACTACAATCGAACGGGGCAAGTCACGAGGGCTAACTACGGTACCAAGGCCGAATCAGCCACGAGAGGGGCAAATCTGGCCACCACGGTACCAAGGCGAACAAGAAGAAACCTCATGGAGAGCTAGTCCATGGAATAACACTATCAGCGTGAGCGTGCATCTGGAATTCTCCACACCGCTAAGACGTCCAAGTAAGTCCTCAACAAGTCAACCGCCCTCCATCGAGAGCGGTGAGTATAGAAACACAATTCTTGCACAACAAAGGCTATCACAACAAGCATAGGCAAGTTACACAACAACAAGCATAGGCAAGTTACACAACAACAAGCATAAGCAAGTTACACAACAACAAGCATAGGCAAGTTATACACAACTCAAGGTACTTTCATTTTACATCAAAGTCCGGGTTTTAACCCTAAGGTACTACGTACGTTAAGTTCCTTTTAAGAGATCCATTCCTTTTATAAAAGTCACCCGATACCCGTAGTATATAAAAAAATGAGTGACTTACATCTTTTAAGTAAACCAAAACAACTTCCATACTTTCCTTTTTAAAACCAAATTAAGGCAATATCATGCCTTCTTTTTAGACCAAAACACTTCTTTTGTTTTCATAAAGTCGTTATAACTAACTTCCCATAAAGCTGTTATAACACTTTATGTTTTAAACCAATTTAAGACAAAACAATGCCTTTCTTTTTCCCTAGAGTTCCAGTTTGCCTAATTTCAATTACTCAAGTCTCTTTATTTTAGAAAAGTTTCATAGTTCGATGTCTTAATCTCCTTTAAAACAATTGAGTAACATATGCCATAGGCGTGAGCAGTTTATTCTTGTTTATAACCATTTATTAAAGTAGCCATGATCTAGAAAATGTAATATCATTTTGTCTCATCTTAGCTTCTATGCAGATGGAGGTTTCTACTGGTTTTAATAATACTTCATTATTCATTACATTTTCCTTTATTAACGCTGCAGTGGTTTGTTTGATACTTATTCTGATTTCCGAAATCAGTAAAACATTATTCCCTTTTAAAAACCAAGTACTCATTCTTGAATGAGGTTTCACACAAACATCCATATTAAGTCAAGTCTCTTATCTTTTAAGATTAAGTCTCTTAACTTCTAAAAAATCAGTAAACCATTCTCTTTATCTCTCTTAAGACGTTATACCTAACTTCCCATAAAGCTAGTATAACTCTTATGTTTTCAAAACCAAGTATTACTCTTCTTTCAAAAAGGTTTCTTAATTCTGTTGAAATACTTCAAGATTCTTTATTATTCAGGCTTAAGTCAAAAGACATTGTCGTACAATTATATTCAGTTAGCACACGTACGTCTACCGTACTATATATATATTATTCAGGCTTAAGTCAAAAGACATTGCCACACGTACGTCTACCGTACTATATATATATACTTTTAAAATACTTCATGCTCATGAGTATAGGAAGAATCACATACCTCGCGACGATTATCGACTATAAGAAAAACGCTCCACGGCTATAACCCGGCTAGCCTTGTCCACCTTCTAAGTAGCACATGCTACTTGCAGAACATTCAACCAATAAAGGTTATCAGTCTACTGTAAATACAGTTTAATCTTCTACTCTAATATTCTTCTGATGTGATTTCAGTTCAAGTCTATTCTGTAATATCCTTCTATTACAGTTCAATTCTCTTCTATGAATCTTATATTCATTTCTATACAACTACAGTATGTAATTCCCAATTACAATAGAAGGACAGTAGTATTTACCTCGATGAGCCCAAAATTATCCAAGTTTAATGTCGCTCCTGAGCAACGTTTAGCTCCTACTCCGAGTGCTCCAATCCGCTCCAAACAACCCTTAGAAGTTCTACGCAACTTCTACTTAACACTTCAACCGACTATGAAGGTTTTCCTTAGGGTTTCATTTTTGTGACTGAGGGAAAGTATAATAGTATTTTCCGGGCTTTTCGTATAGAGGTAACTTTGGAAAGTACTACAAGGTATTTGGGCTAAAGTATTTGGGCATTATAACAATACTTGGAGAGTATTTCAATACCACAAAGGGGGGTATTATACGAAAACAACTAGGCTAGGGGTAGGCTCGAGGGCCTCTCTGGGGAGGGTGGTGGCGGAAAGCTTTCACAAAGAGGGGAGGATTTTAACACTTAGCAATTGATTTTTGGATGAAGAACTTCATCAACAAAGGGGGGGTATTTATAGGTCAAGAAATGGCCAACCAATGGCCAAGATTCATCCAAGTGTTAGGCAAGTGTAGGGCTAGGATTAAGCCAAGTGCACCTTATCCATCTACCACACCAACTACACAAAATATACTACCTAACCACAAGCTCCAAATCGTCCACCTTAGCCGCCCCACTTGCTTCCAATGTGAGGGTGACACATGTCACCCTCCCGTTGGTCCAAAATGTTTCGTCTCTCGGAAAAATCCGCAAAAATTATAAATGACATAGCCGGAATTTTCCCTTCGCAAGTCTTGTAAAACGTTTCGTCGAAAAACGATTCTTTTCGGCACTTGTGCCTAAATTTCGAACCTATGCCTACTTTAAGGCTTAAATTTTATACGTACGCCCTCACGTACATACTCTGGAAATACGGGGTATAACAATAAACTCCTTCAAATTCGAGTATTACTTACTTTCTGCATTAATTTACTTCAAATGAACAAGTCACACAGACTTATTAAAATCAACAATGTCAAAGAAGGAAGGATAATTCACTGGTTACCACCACTTCTCTTCCTTTCCACACGATAACCGGCTTACCGGGAAACTGGTACCGAATCAATCTCTCTCTGCAGTCCACGTTGGCATAACGAGAGGCCAACTAGCCCATACTCATAATGACCTCAATGTGCACATAACGCTTAGGTCTGCTAGGGTCCAACGACTGTATCGTTACCGGTAATTATTATCTACCCGCTCAGCTACCACCCAACACTCACGGGTGTAGTCACCTCGAAAGGTCCTCATGGATTCAGGCTCCATTTCTATACACTTGGTTTCTCTCTTTCTTACTGGTCGTACTCTTCCCATACCTCCAAACTTATTCTAGCGTACGTACATAGCCTTCATACTGATTCGGGCCTCCAATCTTTAGAGTTACTATTCTAAACAACATAAGGCCATTTCCGGCTCTCACAACCTGGTTCCGGTGGAATGCGTCCACGAACCCGTAAAATGATTAACTAGACTTGGGCCTTGCACCCTCGTGACCCTGTCACGTAGCGGGACTACTACCAACTGATCCCATTCCATTTCAAGCTATGGGGCGACCCTTAATAGGTCCTCAATTCGACTCGGCGTCGCACTTAACTCTTATCCTTGGTCTGTCTTAACCTTTTACTACCCGAGAAGGCCTTATATACCTAAGGTCTCGGTGGTTACCAACATTCTTAGGCTCGCAATTTCCATGCTCCACGCCTACCTTATCAGTCCCCCCGTAAACGGGTACAAAAACTTATCGTAATACCATAATCGTGTTGTCTTGACCACAACAACCATACTTACTCCATACGGATCTCATCCGTACCATTTTCTTAATCATACTACGTAGCTCAATCTATTAACATAGTCTTCCATTAATTCCCTTAATAATAACTTCTTAAGGGTTCATTTCCTTCTCAGACAGCCCATAATTTCCTAATTATCTCAAATTAGTACGTAAAACCTTGATGAGAATTCATTAAACTGTTTCAAACCTTCCCGGTATTTATTTAGTCCTTACCAAATCCTGGTAACCTAAAACCATTCTAGGCAACACGTGTCCGACCCTCATACATAAATCCGTATAGCTGTATGTCACAATACCAACTATACTACAAACATTACCAACCTGGATACACAATCCACATCATCTTTCCTGGTCATTGCGCTTTCGTGCGAACAACATAACTTGTTAGGAGAGACCACTAACCACAACTCTCATCGCACGATCTCGAGTGAGAAGAATGGAAACCAATCCTAAATGTCTGCTGACCTCTGGTTATAGATGTGGTGCACAACACACCGATAACCAAGACTCTACTAGACACGGTCTGTAGTCACTTTCCGAGGACTAACTGCTCTGATACCACTTTTGTCACGACCCGACCCCGGGCCCGCGACTGGTGCCCTACCTGGGCACCCCTATCAGGTATACATCAGAGAATAGCAGTGGAACATACACAACACACATAAAAACTTAGACAATAAACAACAACAGGCTAGCCGATAAGGCCACCTTCCGTAAAATATACACAATCCAGAAATAGAATAGTACATCTTTTTTTTTTACAACCCAATCCACAATGTGACTACAGACCTCTAAGAATAACAAATGTGACGGGACAGGGCCCCGCCATACCCCTAAATATACAACGACCGACCATACCAGGGATAAGCCTCCGAAGTGAAGGAGATTCCCAACAGCTGAACAGTGATCCTAAGAGTGAGGATCAAGAATTTGTATACTCTACTGCGGCATGAACGCGGCCCAAGGAGTTCAAGATAACATCTACCAAATATGTGAAACTGAAAGTACTGCAGTGAAATCATAAGTCTAAAATAAAACTGGAGACATGTATGATAACTCAAATAACAGTACACTGTGCCTTAGTAACAATGAGAGTAAACAAGAGTATACTTTACTGCATAAAAATAGGAGGCTCTCGATCAAAGCAGGACAACCCGCCCGCAGTATCATTAAGCAATCCTACTCCTGAGACTATTTCACCTGCAAGGGTCGTTTGGACCCGCATGAGGTATTCCTCGCATCATGGGTAGAAAATCCATGGAGTGGTATAATGTCTTGGGGGTTTACCCCTCAATCATACTCAGAAGGTGGTATAACGTCTTGGGGATTTATGTCACGACCCGAACCCGGGCCCGTGACTGGTGCCTTACCCCGGGCACCCCAGTAGTCATACATCAGAGAAAATCAGCGGAACATAAATCAATAACATAAAATAACGGAAGTATAAACAATAACCTGTGAAAACTTGCCTTTCGGCATATATATAGAAACAACTCTTTCAAGACGGTTTAATCCTTTTTACAAACCACGCCTTGTGGTACTACGACCTCTACGAATGATATGACAACAACGGGGCGGGGCCCGTCATACCACAGATAGCACCTACAACAACGGGGACTATACGAATAAGCCTCGGAGGAACGGAGCTTCCAACGCTGACTGTGACCCTAGGCGAGGATCGGCGATCGGTGTACCTTTACTGCGGCATGAGCGGCCCCGAAGGAGGTCGATCTGACAGTGCAGGAGTATGTGAATCGAAAAATACGTAAATGAAATCATAGTAGTCTATATAAAGCGGGAGACATGTATGATAACCAAACTACGATTCACAATAGATAAGCGATCATATCAAGTCGGGGACTCGCGCCACCGAAGTCATCACTCGATATAACAATGGGTCTCACGCCCATGACATCAATCATGCGTGGAATACCTTCCTCTGCCGTGATCAATGATAAGCACCAAGGAATACATGAACAACGGGTCCCACGTGCCTAAATAAAGCGATGCGGGGTAAATGCGAAGGCATAGCCGACTACTAACACCAGCGGTACTAACAAGGTCATAAAATGTATCATGATATCTGTCTAGACCGTCACATGATCAAAGGTCGCCGCCCGCAATATCAAATGTGCGCGTCTAGCCACAGAACTCCCGCGACTCGCATAGGCGGTCATAGGCGCGTGAGGTATAACCCGCGTCGGTAGCTACTCCCAGCGTCGTCTGGACTCGCGATCCGCGTAGCCACATGCATCGCATGACCATAAAGGCGCACACTAACTCGGAACTCTCGTAGCTCGCATAGGCCCGGGACCCGCGTGAGGTATTCTCGAATCATGGTCCTGCAACCGCTGAGTCTACCCGCGTCGGGCGGCTTAACCCGGAAACACGGTGAGTGGTATAATACCAACATAACGGTTTATCGTTTAAACAACATAAGCACAATCAAGGAAAACCCTTTACACAAACATCAGAATACTAACACACGTGGCATCCTAATATGATTACTTATCAAAGATCGAAGGTATTACAAGGCTATCACAAACCAACACAATCAAGTTATACACACAAGGTACTTTCTACTATATGTCAACATGTTCGGATTTCTATCCCCAAAGTACTTCATACATTAATTTTTTAAAAGATACGTTACTTTCACAAAAGTCACACAATACCCGTAGTATATGAAAATAGAGTGATTATCTTTTGAAGTGAATCAAAACACTTATCTTTGTAAAATCAAGTAACAACATTATTATCCAAACGTCCAAGTTTGCCTAATTTCACATGTTCACGTTTCATTTTTTAGAAAGGTTTCGTAGTTCATAGTCTTATTCATTTAAGAATATAATTCTCTTTTAAACTATCTGAGAAACATAAGTCTTATATGTGAGTAGGATATTCTTGTTTATAACAATCTTATTACAGCAGCCATGATCTAGGAAATATCATTTTGTCTCATCTTAGCTTACATGCGGATGGAAGTTTCTCACGGTTTTAATAATACTTAATCTGTCAAAACATTTCCTTTTATTAGCAGCGATGGTTTGTCGATACACATTCGATTTAAAATCGATAAAACATTCTTAAGTCGTTATTACCTAACTTCCCATAAAGCTAGTATAACTCTTAAGTTTTCAAAACCAAGTATTACTTAACTTTGAAATGATTCAAAAATCTTTTGAAATACTTCAAGTTCTTTATTAACACATAACAAGCCGATTATAGTTCAAATCGATTACCTTTTAAAAACCACAAGTATTTTCTTACCAACATAAAGTTTATTATAACCAACTTCCCATAAAGCCGTTATAAAACTTTATGTGTTAAACCAATCAAATACATTTAGCACGTATGCGTCTCAGTACTACATAGTTCACACATATCATGCTAGAAGAGATAGGAAGAGGTTCACATACCTCGCGACGAGTATCGACTAATAGCAAAACGCTCAAGTACTTCCAACCGTCGGCTACTCCTTAAGCCAGTAGATCGCGCCACACGTAGTACTTCAACCTATAAGGCCACAAGGCGCTTTATTAACATTTAGACCTCATCGTAGAACATTCTCGAAAATTCGCACCTCCCCATGGCAGCGTAAATCTCCTCCTTTATCGAGCGGCTACCAAGCCAACCGGGGTTATACATCTAACGACGGGTACAATTCTACTCACGTAAAAGCTACACAAGTCTCATGTCTGAGTCTATGTAAATCTGATTCGATTACTCTTCTTTCGAAAATGTTTCTTAATATTCATGCTTAAGTCAAAAGACATTGCCGATAACAACGTTAAGTTATATATAGTATACTTCAACTATATAGTATAACAACATGTAATTTCCAATTACAATAGAGGACAAAATATTTACCTCGATAAGCCCATAATTATCGAGTTATAATGTCGATCTGAGCAAGGTTTAGCTCCTACTCGTGCGCTCAGGCCGCTCCAAACAACCCAGAAGTTCTAACCAACTTATTACTCCAACTAACTATGGAGATTTTCCTTAGGGTTTCGGTTTGTGGACTGAGAAAGTATAATAGTATTTACGGGCTTTTTGTATAGGTATAACCTTAGAATACTACAAGGTATCTGGCTAAGGTAATTTGGGCATTATAACAATACTTTTGAGAGTATTTCTACCAGAGGGGGTATTTATCTGAAAACAACTAGGCTAGGGGCGTGCCCTGGCTAGCACCACAGAGGGTGTATACCCTCGGCCTACCCCCACTGTGGGGAACTCTCGAGGGAGACTCTGGCTAAGGCCTCGCAAGGGGAGGGGCGAGAACTATACAACAAGGGAGGAGGAATTTTAGACTTAGGAAATTATTTGGATGAAGAAGTCTTCAAAGGGAGAGGGTATTTATAGGACAAGCCAAGGCCAACCAATGGCCAAGATCTTGCCAAGTGCAAGGCAAGTGTAGGGCAAGATCTTGCCAAGTGCACCCTAACCAACTAACACACAAAATATCCTACCAACCCTGACCACAAAGGCCTCACTTTCGGCCACCTTTACCGCCCACACTCCACTGATGAGGGTGCCAAGTGGCGCCTCTTGTTGGTCCAACACGTTCGTCTCTCGGAAAAATCCGCAAAAAATATAAATGACATAGCCGGAATTTTCCCTACGAAAGCTGTGAAAACGTTTCGTCGAAAAACGACTCTAACCGGGGGTTGTGCACAAAAATAAATCGGCCAAGACAAATCTTCAAGTTCAAATTTTCTACGTACGTCCTTACGTACATACTCTGAAAATACGGGGTATAACATTCTCCCCTCCTTAGAAACATTCGTCCCGAATGTTCCTTCTAAGTCTCAAAACCCAACGTGCGCCAGTATAGTCTTCACTACTATACTTACGAAACAATCTTTGCCACACATGGCCACAAAAATACTACATCCACGTCCGAGAAACACCTCTAACATCACAAACGCTCGTCCAAGGGTCTAAAATATAATTCCTTCGCACTTTCTCCATACAATAGAAATGGTCACATCTCTGCTCGCAATACATGCTCACTTCTCCCTTTACTCGTCGTGATACCACTTTTGTCACTTTGCCGCGAGGTTCTAGTGTCACTCGGCGACCTAACAAATGGTACTGTTGCGCATGCGATCCACGAGGCTCGTACACTCGAACTCTTACCACATTTAAATCGCTTGGTTTCCCAAATCTCGGGGTTACTATCTCCAATTGGGTCATCATTAACTGGGAACACTCTGAATGGATCTCCGATACTTTTCTGCATATAGCAACACGAAAGACCGGACGTACTGCCTCCTAAGTCGGACGGCAAAAACTAACATATAGGCAACGGCCTACTACGCACGGATCGTAAGGCCCAAGTAACTAGGGCTAAGTTCCTCTGTTTTCCAAAACTCGTCACACCCAAACCGGGGTGGTATCTTCAAGAAGACCGGCCGTCGGCACGAACTCTAAGCGTCGTGCCGATTATCCCGACGATTTCTGCATTGCGGAACCTCCTCTAGACAAGCTTTACCCTATCCACGGTCTGCGGAACAAGCACTGAACTATCTCGAATCTTGCCAACATCGAACCAATCGGCCAAGAACTTACACTTCCGCCCTACAAGGCCTCATAAGCGACATTCGAAACCGAAATGGTAGCTTAAACACTCCTCCACAGAGACAACAATCCCCACTACCTGCGGAAATAAACACATGGCAGAGGCGAATGCGGTCTGAGACTCACCGAGTTCTTAACCACCTTGGTAAAATTTCCAGGAACAAAACAGCCGTACCACAGGCTCCACTTTCTGTCATAAGGTGAAGGTAGGCACCGTGCGACCTCACACCTTCAGATTAATCAACGCCGAGTAAACGGTCTTTGCTAGAAGACAAGGCGGTGACCTCCTCGGCGACTCTTCGGTCGAATCATCCACGAACTCGTCTGTTGGTTAACTAAACTCGGGCCTAACACCCTCGTGACCTACAAGGCGGGACCACTACAAACCCGCACCACCAAACATGCAGCGGGTTGACCCGGCGTGGCCTCAACCCGACCAAGCGCAGCGCTAGCTCCCAAAGGAAAACTCTCACTAATCACGTTACGAAAACCTAGCGGTCTTCTTAGCTCGGCTACCCTCTTTCATTCCACACTACTCGGGGACTTATCCCACAAACATAACTCACGCGTGCACTATGCACTCCTATAAGGTCAAACATAAACAATACATCTTTTACTCGAGATGGCCTTACCTCTAAGGTCTCTACGTATAACACTCTAAGGCTCACACCTTCTCTATCCCCAAAATCTTACTCGGTTAACTCCACCATAATTTCTAATCACAACTAACCTCATCGCTATCGAACATAGCACTTAAGGTATACTCACTTATCACGCACTAATCTCAGAGGGTTAAGGATAAACTCGTCTCTCTTGCTCCTCCGCCAGAAGTCGTTCTAATCAAACACCCAGTAGGCGCATAGCTAAGGAAAGGTGGCGACTACCCATCGATCACGAAGGCTAAGTCCTCCTACAAGGACACTCTTTCGACATCGGACCACGGCGGTCATAGGTGCAACAAGTACCCGACTAAAGGCGACATTCCCGGGATGGCGTCATCGCCACAATGAACCGGAAGATCCGGAGCTCGACCAACTCTGCGTACCCGAGCGTCACGAAATTCGTGGAGGACCTCATTGCATTTGGTGGATGTGCATAATCTAATCATTTGGTGGCGACTCGCCTCAAAAGTTACTAAAGGACCTTCTTGCTCTGGCCTCTTCTCGTCGCCCGTTAACGCGTCGATCTCGTTTTCGGCTGCTTTGCGCATAAGCGTACAGGCCATGCTCAAGCCCAATGAAGAATTACTCTTGCACAACCTCTCTTAGATAGTCATCAAGACTCGTGGTACATCGGTATACCCTCGTAGTCAAATCCATAGTTAATGTGAGTCGCCTCTTGAAATCTATATTCTCTGTTCGATGCGTAGGCGAAGGTTCAAATATCATGGCGCTGATGGGCGCTTCGCCGTGCTAAACTTTCTTGGGGCTAGTGGCGTCGCAGAACTCCCGAATGAAGCACCACGAGGTGATAATTGGGCTGTGCCCGTAACCTCGTACTCTGCTCGCGGCTCCCTTTGCCTTGCCTCTGGCGGGTTGCTGACGCGAGGCATAGCGGTAGGAAAGGAATACATTAGAGGTCCACTTACAACACAACTCTAAGGCACGATCTCGAGTGAGAAGAATAGAAACCAATCCTAAATATCCTATAGCCTCACGATTATTGGCGTGGTGCCACACCGATAATCAAGACTCTTGGATACGGTGTAGACACTTTCCGAGGATTAATCGCTCTGATACCACTTTTGTCACGACCGAACCGGGCGTGGTCGTGCCTTACCGGGCACGGTAGTCATACATCAGAGAAAATCAGCGGAACATAAATCAATAACATAAAATAACGGAAGTGTCACGACCCGAATCCCGGGCCCGTGACTGGTGCCTTACCCCGGGCACCCTAGTGATACAACATCAGAGAAAACCAGCGGAAAATAAAACACGAGTCATGAAACAAGAGATATAATAAGTAAGCAGGCCAGCCAGCAGTTGCCGGTATATACATAAAAACGAGCAGTTAACCTTTTTACAAACCACCTGGCGATTACTACAGGACCTCTAAGATTTACAACAACTATGGCGGGGCGGGGCCGCCATACCACAGAATGTATAAGCATCTGGACTCGGGTAACATACAAAAGATAAGCCTCGAAGGAGCAGACTTTCAATCTGTTGAAAGGTGATCTAAAGCGGGATCGGCTGATGTACCTTTTACTGCGGCATGAGCGCGGCCCGAAGGAGGTCGATCTGACAGTACCAAATATGTGGCGTAAAAATCTTGTAAATGAAATCATAATAGTCTATATAAAGCGGGAGACATGTATGATAACCAAACTCTGATTCCAACATAGAAGCGATCGTATGTCAGTCGGGGACTCACGCCTAAGTCATCCTCGTGCGTGGAACTCCTTCGCCACCCGGCGATCTAGGTACAAATCATGTGATCGTATAACGAGGTCTCGGCCCATCTTATGGACCCAATATAGAAAAGGGTGGAATACATTCGGTTCATCCCGTGAACCGTGTCGAGTGGAATACATTCGGATGAGCCGTAGTCAAGTGAAATACATTCGGATGAACCGGTCCTCAAGTGAAATACATTCGGATGAACCGGTCCTCAAGTGAAATACATTCCGGATGAACGGTCCTCAAGTGAAATACATTCCGGATGAACCGGTCCTCAAGTGAAATACATTCGGATGAGCGGTAGTCGAGTGAAATACATTCGGATGAGCCGTAATCAAGTGATATACATTCGGATGACCGGTAGTCGAGTAGAACACGTACTTACAACAAGGCTATCACCGCGTAACATGGTCAAGTTTCATAACAACAAGTATAAGCAAGTTACACACGACTCAAGGTACTTTCATTTTATATCAAAGTCGGATTTTAACCTTAAAGTACTACGTCCGTTAAATTCCTTTTAAGATCCATTTCTTTTACAAAGGTCACCCGATGCAGTAGTATAAAATTTGAGTGACTAACATTGTTAAGTAAACCAAAATGCTTTCCTTTGTAAAATCAAGTGACAACCTTATTTTCCAAGCGTTCAGTTGCCTAATTTGAATGCTCAAGTTTCTCATTTTAGAAAAAGGTTTAAGTAGTTCATAGTTTTAAATCCTTTAAAACATAATTCTCCTTTAAGCGTTTTGAGAAACCTATGTCTTATAAGTGAGTAGGTATTCTTTGTTTATAATCAATCTTATTAAGCGACCGTGATCTAGGAAATGTAATATCATTTTGTCTCATCTTAGCTTACATGCGGATGGAGGTTTCTCTTGGTTTTAATAATACTTCTTTAGTCGATACATTTTCCTTTTATTAACGCTGCGATGGTTTGTCGATACACATTACGATTTCGAAATCGATTATAACATTCTTAAGCGTTATACCTAACTTCCCATAAAGCTAGTATAACTCTTAAGCTTTCAAAACCAAGTAATACTCATTCTTTCAAAAGCGATTCATAGATCTTTTGAAATGCTTCAAGTTCTTTATTAACACATATCAAGCCGTTATTATTCAAATCGATTACCTTTTAAAAACCACAAAGTATGTGCTTATCCACATAAAGCTATTATAACGACTTCCCATAAAGCGTTATAACACTTTATGTTTTAAATCAATCAAATACATTTAGCACGTATGCGTCTACCGTACTACATAGTTCACACGTATCATGCTAGAAGAGATAGGAAGAGGTCCGCATACCTCGCGACGATTGTCGACTAATAGCAAAACGCTCAGTACCTCAAACCGCTACTCTCCTTAAGCCAAGTGGATCACTCCACACGTAGTACTACAACCTATAGAGGCCACAAAGCGCCTATTAATACCTTTAGATCGGCGTAGAATATTCTCAGAAAATTCGTGACACCTCCCCACAGCGTAAATCTCCTCTCTATCGGTAGGCTACCAAGCCAACGAGGGGGTTTAACACGTCTGACCGGGCGTGTACAATTCTACTACCGCAGCAATGCTACAAGTCTCTTGTATGTCTGATCTATGTAATTCTGATTGATTCTCTTATTTAAATTCGGGCTTAAGTCGCAAGACATTGCCGTAAGTATTAATCGAGCTTAAGTCAAAAGACATTGCCGCACAATTATAATGTTGATTCTATATATAGTATACTTCAACTATATATTCCTACAACATGTAATTTCCAATTACAACGAAGGTCAAGAATGTTTACCTCGATAAGCCCAAAATTATCGAGTTTATATGGATTTCTGAACAAGGTTTAGCTCCTACTCGTGCGCTCCAAGCGCTCAAGAAACCCTTAGAAGTGTCTACACAACTTCTACTTAATACTTCAACTACGGGTGAAGATTTTTCCTTAGGGTTTCGTTTAGTGGCTAAAGGAAAGTATAATAGTATTTTAAGGGCCGTATAAGTATAACCTTGGAAAGTACAACAAGGTATTTGGGCTAAAGTATTTTGGACATTATAACAATACTAGGAGAGTATTTCTATACCACAAAGGGGGTATTATCTGAAAACAACTAGGCTAGGGGGTACCCAGTAGCACCACTAGGAGTGGGGATACTTTCGGCCAAGGGGCCTTCTCGAAGGGGAGGGTGTGGCGGACGACTACTCTGAGGAGGAGGGAGATTTCAAGACTTAGGAACATTTTTGGATGAAGAACTATTCAAGCTTAGGGGGGGTATTTATAGGTCAAGCCATGGCCAACCAATGGCCAAGATGAAGACAAGTGTGGTGCAAGTGTAGGGTTAGATTTCCACCATGTGTACCTTATCCATCTACCACACAACTTGCACAAAAATATCCTACCAACTAAAGCCCTCTTTTTAGTCCACCATTCTTGCCCATTTGTTCCAATGTGAGGTGACACGTATCACCCTCCCGTTGGTCCACAATGTTCGTCTCTCGGAAAAATCATAAAAATTATAAATGACATAGCGAATTTTTCCAACAAAAACGTGAAGCGTTTTCGTTTAAAACGACTCTAATCGGGTGTTGTGTACAAATTTCAAACTTGCCTAACTTAAGGCTCAAATTTTCTCGTCGTCCTCACGTACATACTCGAAAATACGGGTATAACATTCTTCCCCCTTAGAAACATTCGTCCGAATGTTCCTTCTCAAGTCTCAACACAACATGCGCGATATAGTCTTCATCGCTATACGTGCGAAAACAATCATGCCACACTGGCCATGAAATAACAAATGCACAAAATACGAAATCCCAGTCCACGCGGAATCACCTCTGTTATCACAAAGAAACGATCACACTCGTTCACTTCTCCCTACCTCGTCGTACCTGTTCGAACACTCGAACCGCTTCCGATCTACGCGCACACGATCAGCGCTTGTTTCCAACCCTTGGAGTCACTACCTCCAACTTGGTCATCTTACTAACCTCGATTTCCTCTAAGGCCACTCTCGGCCTTCACGAACTAATTCTGGTCGAGCGATCCACGAACTCATAAGATGGTCATCTAAACTTGGGCCTAGCACCCTTGTGACCACTGCCACTGGCGGGACCACTGAGCGACCTTTCCTCGAAGCGGGGCGCGGGTTGGCGCCATGGCCCCAACCCGACCATTATCGCGACTCTTGCTCGCCGACACGGAAAAATCTTGCTAAAACACATCATGAAAGCTACCACTTTCATTTACCCAACCAGGGACTTATCACACAATACATTCTAGGCATAAAATGCACTCGACAAGGATCACTCAAAATCTTGTACTCGAGACGGCGCTTACATCTAAGGTCTCATTGTAATATTCTAAGGTTCATCATTTCTCACTTTGGGATTACCCTTTCACTAAGCATGTTTCTAAATCACATTTTAGCACCAAGCTATCCGAACATAACACTTAACACATTATCATAACAAACAAAACTCTAGATGGTTAAGGATATACGAAGCTACCGCTCGCTCTAATCATAAGTACGCCTGCTTATAATGCGTATGAAAGCGATGAACACTTGCGATCGGTGAGGCGCGCTGCCGGTACCTCTCTATAAGCACGATCTCTCGTCACATGGCCGACGGCGCAGTGAAACAAGCACGATAAAAAGCGACATTCCGGGATGATGTTTGCCACATCGTGCCTGCGAGGGACATGAATCCGGTGGCTAGCACTCACGTATACACGTGAACGGAAGCCACGGAGCTCGACCAGCTCCGAATACCACGAGCGTCCGAAGGCGAGGGGACCACCTGTCTTGGTGGAGGTACATAACTAGGCTAGCTGAGGCGGCCCGCCTCGAAAAGTTACCAAAGGACCCTGCTGTTCTGGCCCTCTTCTGCAGATCTCGGTCATTCCGTCGACCTCTCCGTGCCTCACATCCTAGTGCATGAGCTTGCATGCGGGCAATGTCCATGCGGTGAAGAGCTACACCGTACAAGCCTCGCCAAATGTCGTCGGCCGGTGGCGTGGCGGTGTACTCTGTCCTCCATATCCGCTACTCTGCGGGAACATACCGAGCTAATGAGTCGAACTCACATTGTACTCTCTAGCAGTCGCGATCACGCCTCAGCGTCAAAAATCGCCGGCGAGCCCTCGCCATCTGTGGAGGCAAGAAATGTGCAAGAAATGCCCTCGAGAACTTCGTCCCCAGCTGCTGGAAGTGCATGCTCTTCCGGGGACAGCTCGCGAATCAAACGATCAAGCTGCGGTATCACGCGGTGATGCGAACCAATACCACCGACTCGCCTCGAGGCTCGATCACTCTCATGATCCGTAGGCTGTCGGATAAACTCACGAGTCGTCCTCGGCTCTCGATCCATAGAACCGGAGGCTACAACTCGAAGTCACGTAGCCTCAGCATGCGCTCGGGGTGTACTACGGGTGCTCTTTGGAGGCTGCTGCGTCCGGCCTATCTCATATCGGCCCACGACCACGGCGATGGCGGGCCATCTCCTTGTACCCCGTCTCATCGGCTCCGGTGTGGGGTGGAGGCTCAGTCTTGTAGTCTCGGGAAGCCACCGCTGCGGCTCTAAACTCTCTTTGGTCTTTGGCGGCGTCGCGAAACCCGCCGTCGAATCTTGTCTCAGTCTTGGCCAGGGCTGCGCCTCGTACTCCTCTGTATCTCACTATGGCTCCTCATTGCCTTGCCACTGGGCACAGGTTGCCTTCTGCGGAGGCATGGCGGTAAAGGAAAGGAATATGTCGGAGGGTCGATTTATCACACTCTAAGGCACGATCTCGAGAATGGGAAGGATGAAACCAATCCTAAATGTCTGCGACCTCACGATTATAGATGTGGTGCACTGACACCGATAATCAAGACTCTACTAGACACGGTGCGTGGACACTTTCAGAGGACTAGCGCTCACGATACCACTTTTGTCACGACCGAATCCGGGCGTGGTGGTGCCTACCGGGCACCTAGTGATACAACATCGAGAGAAAACCAGCGGAAAATAAAACACGAGTCATGAAACAAGAGATATAATAAGTAAGCAGGCCAACCAAGCAGTTGCCGGTATATACATAAAAACCGAGCAGTTAACCTTTTACAAACCACGCTTGGCGATTACAGGACCTCTAAGATTTACAACAACTATGGCGGGACGGGGCCGCCATACCTGAATGTATAAGCATCTGGACTCGGGTAACATACCAAAAGATAAGCCTCGAAGGAAGCGGAGCTTTCAATCTGTTGAAAGGTGATCCTAAAGCGAGGATCGGCGGCCGATGTACCTTTTACTGCGGCATGAACGGCCAGAAGGAAAGTCGATCTGGCGGTACCAAATATGTGGCTGTAAAAATGCGTAAATGAAATCATAATAGTCTATATAAAGCGGGAGACATGTATGATAACCAAACTACAGTTCACAACATAGAAGCAGTCATGTCAAGTCAGGGACTCACGCCCTAAAAGTCATCCCTCATGCCCGTGGAACTCCTTCCTCACTGCCGGCAGTCTAGGTACAAATCATGTGATACGTATAACAGGTCTCGGCCCATCTTATGGACCCGATATAGAAAAGGGTGGAATCATTCCGGTTCATCCCATGAACCGGTGAGTCAGTGGAATACATTCGGATGAACCGGTAGTCAAGTGAAATACATTCCGGATGAACCGGTCCTCAAGTGAAATACATTCGGATGAACCGGTCCTCAGTGAAATACATTCGGATGAACGGTCCTCAAGTGAAATACATTCGGATGAACCGGTCCTCAAGTGAAATACATTCCGGATGAGCCGGTGGTAGTGAAATACATTCCGGATGAGCCGTAATCAAGTGATATACATTCCCGGATGACCCGGTAGTCGAGTAGAACACAGTACTTACACAACAAGGCTATCACACGTAACATGGTCAAGTTTCATAACAACAAGTATAAGCAAGTTACACACGACTCAAGGTACTTTCATTTTATATCAAAGTCGGATTTTAACCTTAAAGTACTACGTCAGTTAAATTCCTTTTAAGATCCATTTCTTTTACAAAGGTCACCCGATGCAGTAGTATAAAATTTGAGTGACTAACATTGTTAAGTAAACCAAAATGCTTTCCTTTGTAAAATCAAGTGACAACCTTATTTTCCAAGCGTTCAAGTTGCCTAATTTGAATGCTCAAGTTTCTCATTTTAGAAAAGGTTTCGTAGTTCATAGTTTTAAATCCTTTAAAACATAATTCTCCTTTAAGCGTTTTGAGAAACCTATGTCTTATAAGTGAGTAGGTATTCTTTGTTTATAATCAATCTTATTAAGCGACCATGATCTAGGAAATGTAATATCATTTTGTCTCATCTTAGCTTACATGCGGATGGAGGTTTCTCTTGGTTTTAATAATACTTCTTTAGTCAATACATTTTCCTTTTATTAACGCTGCGGTGGTTTGTCGATACACATTCGATTTAGAAATCATTATAACATTCTTAAGCCGTTATACCTAACTTCCCATAAAGCTAGTATAACTCTTAAGCTTTCAAAACCAAGTAATACTCATTCTTTCAAAGCGATTCATAGATCTTTTGAAATGCTTCAAGTTCTTTATTAACACATATCAAGCGGTTATTATTCAAATCGATTACCTTTTAAAAACCACAAGTATGTGCTTATCCACATAAAGCTATTATAACCAACTTCCCATAAAGCCGTTATAACACTTTATGTTTTAAATCAATCAAATACATTTAGCACGTATGCGTCTACCGTACTACATAGTTCACACATATCATGCTTTAGAAGAGATAGGAAGAGGTCCACATGCCGCGGCGATTGTCGACTAATAGCAAAACGCTCCAAGTACCTCAAACATGGCTACTCCTAAGCCAAGTGGATCACTCCACACGTAGTACTACAACCTATAGAGGCCACAAAGCGCCTATTACTACCTTTAGATCGGCGTAGAATATTACGAGAAAATTCGTGACACCTCCCCGCCAGCGTAAATCTCCTCTCTATCGAGTAGGCTACGCCAACCGGGGGTTTAACACGTCGACGGGCGTGTACAATTCTACTACTGGCAATGCTACACAAGTCTCATGTCTGATCCTATGTAATTACTGATTGATTCTCTTATTTAAATTAGGGCTTAAGTCGCGAGACATTGCAGTAAGTATTAATCAGCTTAAGTCAAAAGACATTGCCGCACAATTATAATGTTCAGTTCTATATATAGTATACTTCAACTATATATTCCTACAACATGTAATTTCCAATTACAACAGAAGGTCAAGAATGTTTACCTCGATAAGCCCAAAATTATCCGAGTTTATATGTAGTTCTGAACAAGGTTTAGCTCTACTCGTGCGCTCCAAAAGCGCTCCAGAAACCCTTAGAAGTGTCTACACAACTTCTACTTAATACTTCAACTACGGGTGAAGATTTTTCCTTAGGGTTTCGTTTAGTGGCTAAAGGAAAGTATAATAGTATTTTCCGGGCTTCGTATAAGTATAACCTTGGAAAGTACAACAAGGTATTTGGGCTAAAGTATTTTGGACATTATAACAATACTAGGAGAGTATTTCTATACCACAAAGGGGGGGTATTATACGAAAACAACTAGGCTAGGGGGTACCCATGCTAGCACCACTAGGAGGGGATACTTTCGGCCAGGGCCTTCCGAAGGGGAGGGGTGTGGCGGACGACTACTGAGGAGGGAGGGAGATTTCAAGACTTAGGCACATTTTGGATGAAGAACTCTTGAGCTTAGGGGTATTTATAGGGCAAGCCCTGGCCAACCCCGGGCCAAGATGAAGCCAAGTGTGGTGCAAGTGTAGGGGCAGATGTCCACCCTGTGTACCTTAGCCAGCTACCACACACCTTGCCCAAAAATATCCTACCAACTAAAGCCCTCTTTTTCGTCCACCATTGCGCCCATTTGTTCCAATGTGAGGTGACACATGTCACCCTCGTTGGTCCACAATGTTCGTCTCTCGGAAAAATCATAAAAATTATAAATGACATAGCGGAATTTTTCCAACAAAAGTCGTGAAACGTTTAGTGAACGACTCTGTCGGGTGTTGTGTACAAATTTCGAAACTTGCCTAACTTAAGGCTCAAATTTTCTACGTCGTCCTGCGTACATACTAAAATAGGTATAACGAAGTATAAACAATAACTTTGTGAAAACTTGCCTTTCGGCATATATATAGAAAGCAACAACTCTTTCAACCAGACAGTTTAATCCTTTTACAAACCACCTGCAGCGATTACTACAGACCTACGAATGATATGACAACAACGACGGGATAGGGCCGTCATACCCCTGAATGCACCTACAGCGGGGACTATGCGAATAAGCCTCGGGAGGAACAGACTTCAACGCTGAATGTGACCACTAGGCGAGGATCGGCGGCGGTGTACCTTTACTGCGGCATGAGCGCTTGGCCGAAAGAGTCGGTACAACAGTGCAGGTATGTGAAACTGAAAAATACTGTAAATGAAATCATAGTAGTCTATATAAAGCAGGAGACATGTATGATAACCAAAATACAGTTCACAATAGATAAGCAGTCATATCAAGTCAGGGACTCACGCCCTCGAAGTCATCACTCCAATATAACAATGGGTCTCACGCCACAACATCAATCATGCGTGGAATACCTTCCTCGCGGCGGCGATCGATGATAGAAAAGCACGAGAATCTTTATCGACCGAACGGGCGTGGTGGTGCTACCGGGCACCTAGTGATCTGACATCGAGAGAAAATCGTGAAATAAAAACATGAACATGAATTAAGAGAAAAGATAAATAAGCAGACCAACCAAAGCGATTGCGCCGTCGTATATACGTAAATACGACGGTTATCCTTTTACAAACCACGCCTGGCGATGCTCTGACCTCTAAGATTTTTACAACGGTATGACGGGACGGGGCCGCCATACCACGAATGTATAAGAATCTGACTTCGAGTAACATGCAAAAGATAAGCCTCAGAAGGAAGCGGAGCTTCCAATCTGTTGAAAGGTGATCTAAGCGGGGATCGGCGGCCGATGTACCTTTTACTGCGGCATGAGCGGCCAGAAGGAGTCGATCTGGCAGTACAGTATGTGAAGCGTAAAATCACGTAAATGAAATCATAATAGTCTATATAAGCGGGAGACATGTATGATAACCAAACTACGATTCGCAACATAGAAGCGATCGTGTCAAGTCGGGGACTCGCGCCTCAAAGTCATCCTCGTGCGTGGAACTTCTTCCCATTCTTGGCGATCTAGGTACAAATCATGTGATACGTATAACGAGTCTCGGCCCATCTTATGGACCCGATATAGAAAGCGTGTGGAATACATTCGGATGAACGGTGGTCGGTGAAATACATTCGGATGAGCCGGTAGTCAAGTGATATACATTCGAATGAGCCGTGTCAAGTGAAATACATTCGGATGACGGTAATCAAGTGAAATACATTCGGATGACCCGGTAATCAAGTGAAATACATTCGGATGACCCGTGTAATCAAGTGAAATACATTCCCGGATGACGTGTCAAGTGAAATACATTCGGATGACGGTAGTCGAGTAGAACACGATACTTGCGCAACAAGGCTATCACCGTAACATGGTCAAGTTTCATAACAACAAGCATAAGCAAGTTACACCGCGACTCAAGGTACTTTCATTTTATGTCAAAGTCGGATTTTAACCTTAAAGTACTACGTCAGTTAAATTCCCTTTAAGATCCATTTCTTTTACAAAGGTCACCCGATACAGTAGTATAAAATTTGAGTGACTAACATTGTTAAGTAAACCAAAATGCTTTCCTTTGTAAAATCAAGTAACAACCTTATTTTCCAAGCGTTCAAGTTTGCCTAATTTGAATGCTCAAGTTTCTCATTTTAGAAAAAGGTTTAGTAGTTCATAGTTTTAAATCCTTTAAAACATAATTCTCCTTTAAGCGTTTTGAGAAACCTATGTCTTATAAGTGAGTAGGTTATTCTTGTTTATAATCAATCTTATTAAGCGACCATGATCTAGGAAATGTCATTTTGTCTCATCTTAGCTTCTATGCGGATGGAAGTTTCTCTTGGTTTAATAATACTAAATCTGTCCAAAACATTTCCTTTTATTAGCATTGCGATGGTTTGTCGATACGTTCGATTTAGAAATCGGTAAAACATTTTAAGCCGTTATACCTAACTTCCCATAAAGCTAGTATAACTCTTAAGTTTCAAAACCAAGTATTACTTCTTCTCTCAAAATGATTCAAAAATCTTTTGAAATACTTCAAGTTCTTTATTATCACATGCTTGACGGTTATAGTTCAAATCGATTACCTCTTAAAAACCACAAGTACTTTCTTACCTACGTAAAGTGTTATAACCAACTTCCCATAAAGCCGTTATAACACTTTATGTTTCAAACAATCAAATACATTAAACATATATGCGTCTAGTACTACATAGTTATACACATATCATGCTAGAACAAATAGGAAGAGGTTCACATACCTCGCGGCGATTATCGACTAATAGCAAAGCGCTCCAGTACCTCAGCCGTCGGCTACACTCTCGATCAGCGGATCGCTCCACGCGTAGTACTACAACCTATAGAGGCCTGGCGCCTATTAATATCTTTAGATCGGCGTAGAATATTCTGAGAAAAATTCGCGCCTCCCACGCATGGCGGCGTAAATCTCCTCTCTATCGGTGGCTACGAAGCCAACGGGGGGTTAACACGTCTAACGGGCGTGTACAATTCTACTACGGTAATGTTACACAAGTCTCTGTAATACGGTCTATGTAATTCTGATTCGATTCTCTTCTTTAAATTGGGCTTAAGTCGCGAGACATTCCGTAAGTATTAATCGAGCTTAAGTCAAAAGACATTGCCGCACAACTATGTTGATTCTATATATAGTATACTTAACTATATACTCTACAACATGTAATTTCCAATTACAACGAAGGTCAAGAATGTTTACCTCGATAAGCCCAAATTATCAGAGTTTATATGTCGATCTGAACAGCGTTTAGCTCTACTCGGCGCTCGATCGTTCCAACCAACCCTTAGAAGTTCTAACCAACTACTTATGACTTCAACTACGGGTGAAGATTTACTTAGGGTTTCGTTTTTGTGGTGAGGAAGTATAATAGTATTTTACGGGCTTTTGTAAAAGTGTAACCTTGGGAATACTACAAGGTATTTGGGCGAGTATTTGGGCATTATAACAATACTTGGAGAGTATTTCTATACCACAAAGGGGTATTTATACGAGACAACTAGGCTAGGGGGTACCCGGCAAAACACCTGAGGAGGGAGGTGGCTCTCGGCGAGGGCTCTCAAAGGGGAGGGTGTGGTGGGCCAGCTCGAGGAGAGGAGTATTTTGAGACTTAGTTAGATTGCTCAAGTTTTTGGATGAAGAAAGTCTTGACTAGAGGTATTTATAGGTCAAGTGAAGGCCAACCAATGGCGAAGATCCGTCAGTGTTAGGCAAGTGTAAGGTCGAGATTAAGCCGTATGCAACCTTATCCATCTACCCAAAATATCCTACGACTCCTTGACCAAAAATAATGCACAAAAGCGTGCCAACCTTCCCACTTTCGTCAGTCCACTCCTTCCGATTAGAGGGTGACAAGTGTAAGCCTCTCGTTGGTCCAAAATGTTTCGTCTCTCGGAAAAATCCATAAAAATTATAAATGACATAGCGAATTTTCCTACGAAAATGGAAGCGTTTAGTCGAACGACTCTGTCGGGTGTTGTGTACAAATTTCGAAACTAGCCAACTTTAAGGCTCAAATTATAATACGTCTGCGCTCGCGTACATACTGCGGAAATACGGGGTATAACATTCTCCCCTCGCCAGAAACATTCGTCGAATGTTCCTTCTCAAGCGGATAACGATAAAGTTCTTCTAATAAGTTGCCAGCGCCACAGTTGGCCGCGAAACAACACGTGCGCGCAAATACTTATATCGAGTCCGAGAAACTCCTCTAACATCACAAACTTTTGTCACTTTGCGCGAGGTTCTAGTGTCACTCCGTGACCAACAAATGATGCCGGATGCGTGCGATTCACGAGGTCTAAAATATACATCCTTCGCACCTTCTCCTTTACAAGAAATGATCATATCTATGCTCATGATACATGCTCGCCTCTACCCTTACTCGTCGTACTCTTCTCGAACTCTTGAACTCTTCGATTATCGTACCACACTTGATCATCACTTGATTCTCCAAACCTTGGAGTCACCGCCTCGACTTGGTTATCTTACTAGCCTCGATCTTCCTTAAGGCCCTTGGCCTTCACGATCGGCCGGTCGAACATATCCACGAACTCATCGATGGTCATCTAAACTTGGGCCTAGCACCCTCGTGACCCTACCGCTGGCGGGACCACCCGGTGACCCGCGCCATTCGGACTCACGGGTTGACCGCAACACGTCCTCGGCCCGAGCCTGCATCACGCGACTCTCTCGTTTCTCGTCCGGAACAACCTTGCTAATCCGTCATGAAAGATACCACTTTCATTTACCCAACCAGAGACTTATCACACAATATATTCTAGGCATAAAATGCACTCGACAAGGATCACTCGCAAAATCTTGTACTCAAGGCGGCGCTTACATCTAAGGTCTCAAGCGTAATATTCTAAGGTTAATCATTTTCTCACCCCGAGGCTTACCCTTTTCCCCTGACGGGTTCCTAAATCACATTTTAGCACAAAGCTATCGAACATAACACTTAACACATTAACATAACATCAAAACATACAAGCCTACAGATGGTTAAGGATATACACGAAGCTACCGCTCGCTCTAATCATAAATGCGCCTGCAGTGCATGCTTGTAGAAAGCGATGAACACGCCGCGATCCGTGAGGCTGCGCCAGCTGCGGTACCTCTCTATAAGCCTGATCTCTCGTCACATGGCCACGGCGGCGCGGTGAAACAAGCACCGATAAAAACGACATTTCGGGATGATGTTTGCCACATCGTGCCTGCGAGGGGCGTGAATCCTGGCGGCTAGCTCGCGTAAACACGTGAACGGAAGCCACGGGCTCGACCAGCTCGAATACCGAGCGACACGAAGGCGCGGAGGACCACTGCATCTTGGCGGAGGTACATAACTAGGCTGGCTGGCGAGGCGGTCGCCTCGAAAAGTTACCAAAGGACCTGCATTACGGCCTCTTCTGGCGATCTCGGTCATTAGTCGACCTCTCGTGCCTCGCATCTGGTGCGTGAGCTTGTATGCGGGCAATGTCCATGCCGGTGAAGAGCTACACCGTACAAGCCTGCGCCAGTAATCGTCGGCCGGTGGCGTGGCGGTGTACTCTGTCCTCCATATCGCTACTCTGACGGGAACATCCGAGCTAATGAGTCGAACTCCACATTGTACTCTCTGGCAGTCGCGAATCACGCCTCGATGTCAAAAATCTGTCGGCCGAGCCCTCCTCATCTGTGGAGGCAAGAAATGTGCAAGAAATGCCTCGAGAACTTCGTCCCAAGCTGCTGGAAGTGCATGCTCTTCCGGGGCGGCTCGCGAATCAAACGGTCAGCTGCGGTATCACGCGGTGATGCGAACCAATACCACCGACTACGCCTGCGAGGCTCGATCACTCTCATGATCATTGTAGGTGTCGGATAAACTCACGGTCGTCCTCGGCTCTCGATCCATAGAACAACGGAGGGCTCTGACTCGGGAAGTCGTAGCCTCAGTATGCGCTCGGGGTGAACTACGGTCTTCTTTGAAATTTGGGCTGCTGCGTCGACTATCCTCATATCGGCCACGACCACGGCGATGGCGGGCCATCTCCTTGTACCCGTCTCATCGGCTCGGTGTGGGGTGGAGGCTCAGTCTTGTAGTCTCGGCGACCAACTGCTGCGACTCTAGCTTCTCTTTGGTCTTTGTGGCGTCGCGAAACCCGCCGTCGGAAATCTTGTCTCAGTCTTGGGGCACTGCGCCCTCGTACTCCTCGTATCTCACTGCTGACTCCTCATTGCCTTGCCCGTGGGCACAGGTTGCACTGCAGCGGGCATAGCGGTAAATGAAAGGAATACGTCGGAGGGTCGATTTATCACCTGACTCTAAGGCACGATCTCGGAATGAGAAGAATAGAAACCAATTCTAAATGTCTGCTGACCTCACGATTATAGATGTGGTGCACAACACGCGATAATCAAGACTCTACTGAACACGATGCGTAGACACTTTCAGAGGACTAAGCGCTCGATACCACTTTTGTCACGACCGAACGGGCGTGGTGGTGCCTACCGGGCACCTGGTGATCAACATCGAGAGAAAATCGGCGGAAATAAAAAACATGAACATGAATTAAGAGAAAAGATAAATAAGCAGGCCAGCCAAAGCAGTTGCCTTCATCGTATATACATAAATACGACGGTTATCCTTTTTACAAACCACGCCAGCGATTACTCTGGACCTCTAAGATTTTTACAACGGCTATGGCGGGACGGGGCCGCCCATACCACGAATGTATAAGAATCTCTGGACTCGAGTAACATGCAAAAGATAAGCCTCAGAAGGAGCGGAGCTTCCAATCTGTTGAAAGGTGATCCTAAGCGGGGATCGGCGGCCGATGTACCTTTTACTGCGGCGTGAGCGCGGCCCCGAAGGAGGTCGATGCTGGTACGAAGTATGTGAAAGCGTAAAATCACGTAAATGAAATCATAATAGTCTATATAAGCGGGAGACATGTATGATAACAAACTACGATTCCTGACATAGAAGCGATCATGTCAAGTCGGGGACTCGCGCCTCAAAGTCATCCGCCGTGCGTGGAACTTCTTCCTCAGCTGCCGATCTAGGTACAAATCATGTGATACGTATAACGGTCTCGGCCCGTCTTATGGACCCGATATAAAGCGTGTGGAATACATTCCGGATGAACGGTAGTCGATGAAATACATTCGGATGAGCGGTAGTCAAGTGATATACATTCGGAATGAGCCGTGTCAAGTGAAATACATTCGGATGACGGTAATCAAGTGAAATACATTCGGATGACGGTAATCAAGTGAAATACATTCGGATGACGGTAATCAAGTGAAATACATTCGGATGACGGTAATCAAGTGAAATACATTCGGATGACCGGTAGTCGAGTAGAACACGATACTTGCACAACAAGGCTATCACCGTAACATGGTCAAGTTTCATAACAACAAGCATAAGCAAGTTACCTGCGACTCAAGGTACTTTCATTTTATGTCAAAGTCGGATTTTAACCTTAAAGTACTACGTCAGTTAAATTCCCTTTAAGATCCATTTCTTTTACAAAGGTCACCGATGCAGTAGTATAAAATTTGAGTGACTAACATTGTTAAGTAAACCAAAATGCTTTCCTTTGTAAAATCAGTAACAACTTATTTTCCAAGCGTTCAAGTTTGCCTAATTTGAATGCTCGAGTTTCTCATTTTAGAAAAAGGTTTAAGTAGTTCATAGTTTTAAATCCTTTAAAACATAATTCTCCTTTAAGCGTTTTGAGAAACCTATGTCTTATAAGTGAGTAGGTTATTCTTGTTTATAATCAATCTTATTAAGCGACCATGATCTAGGAAATGTCATTTTGTCTCATCTTAGCTTACATGCGGATGGAAGTTTCTCTTGGTTTTAATAATACTAAATCTGTCCAAAACATTTCCTTTTATTAGCTGCGATGGTTTGTCGATACGTTACGATTTAGAAATCGATAAAACATTTTAAGCGTTATACCTAACTTCCCGTAAAGCTAGTATAACTCTTAAGTTTCAAAAACCAAGTATTACTTCTTCTCTCAAAATGATTCAAAAATCTTTTGAAATACTTCAAGTTCTTTATTATCACATAGCCGGTTATAGTTCAAATCGTTACCTCTTAAAAACCACAAGTACTTTCTTACCTACGTAAATGTTATAACCAACTTCCCATAAAGCGGTTATAACACTTTATGTTTCAAACCAATCAAATACATTAAACATATATGCGTCTAGTACTACATAGTTATACGTATCATGCTAGAACAAATAGGAAGAGGTTCACATACCTCGCGACGATTATCGACTAATAGCAAAAGCGCTCCAGTACCTCAATCAGTCGGCTACACTCTCGATCAGCGGATCACTCCACGCGTAGTACTACAACCTATAGAGGCCCTGGCGCCTATTAATATCTTTAGATCGGCGTAGAATATTCTCGAGAAAAATTCGCGGACTTCCCACGCAGCGTAAATCTCCTCTCTCTATCGGTAGGCGGCTGCAAGCCAACGAGGGTTAACACGTCTAACGGGCGTGTACAATTCTACTACACGGTAATGTTACACAAGTCTTGTAATACTGATCTATGTAATTCTGATTCGATTCTCTTCTTTAAATTAGGGCTTAAGTCGCGAAGACATTCTGTAAGTATTAATCGAGCTTAAGTCGAAAAGACATTGCGCGCAACTATGTTGATTCTATATATAGTATACTTAACTATATACTCCTACAACATGTAATTTCCAATTACTGCGAAGGTCGAGAATGTTTACCTCGATAAGCCCAAAATTATCAGAGTTTATATGTCGATCTGAACAACGTTTAGCTCTACTCAGGCGCTCGTCCGTTCAACCAACCCTTAGAAGTTCTAACCAACTTCTACTTATGACTTCAACTACGGGTGAAGATTTACTTAGGGTTTCGTTTTTGTGGTGAGGAAGTATAATAGTATTTTGGGCTTTTGTAAAAGTGTAACCTTGGGAATACTACAAGGTATTTGGGCGAGTATTTGGGCATTATAACAATACTTGGAGAGTATTTCTATACCACAAAAGGGGTATTTATACGAGACAACTAGGCTAGGGGGTACCCGCGGCAAAACACCTCAAAGGGAGGAGGTGGCTCTCGGCCAGGGCTCTCAAAGGGGAGGGGTGTGGTGGGCCAGCTCGAGGAGAGGAGTATTTTGAGACTTAGTTAGATTGCTCAAGTTTTGGATGAAGAAAGTCTTCACTAGAGGGTATTTATAGGTCAAGTGAAGGCCAACCAATGGCGAAGATCCGTCAAGTGTTAGGCAAGTGTAAGGTCGAGATTAAGCCGTATGCAACCTTATCCATCTACCCAAAATATCCTACGACTCCTTGACCAAAAATAATGCACAAAGCGTGCCAACCTTCCACTTTCGTCAGTCCACTCCTTCGATTAGGGTGACAAGTGTCGCCCTCTCGTTGGTCAAAATGTTTAGTCTCTCGGAAAAATCCATAAAATTATAAATGACATAGCGGAATTTTCCCTACGAAAAAATGGAAAGCGTTTAGTCAACGACTGTCGGGTGTTGTGTACAAATTTCGAAACTAGCCAACTTTAAGGCTCAAATTATAATACGTCTGCTCGCGTACATACTCTGGAAATACGGGTATAACAAATACATGAACAAGGTCCCGCTGTGCCCAAATAAAGCGATGCGGGGTAAATGCGAAGGCATGGCCTACTAACACCCATGCAGACTAACAAGGTCATAAAATGTATCATGATATCTGTCTGAACCGTCCGTGATCAAAGGCAGTCGCTCGCGCAATATCAAATGTGCGCGTCTAGCCTGAACTCCGCTGACTCGCGTAGGCGATCTCGTAGGCGCGTGAGTATAACCCGCGTCGGTAGCTACTCCGGCGTCGTCACGGACTCGCGATCGCGTGGCCACATAGACCGCATGACCGTAAAGGCGCGCTAACACGGAACTCGTAGCTCGCGTAGGCCGGGACCGCGTGAGGTATTCTCGAATCATGGTCCCGGGCTTTGAGTCTACCCGCGTCGGAGGCGACTTAACCCGGAAACCACGGTGAGTGGTATAATACCAACATAACGGTTTATCGTTTAAACAACGTAAGCACAATCGAGGAAAACCCGCTACACAAGCATCACGGAATACTAACACCGTGGCATCCTAATATGATTACTTATCAAAGCATCACGAAGGTATTACAAGGCTATCAAACCAACACAATCAAGTTATACACGAGGTGCTTTCTACTATATGTCGACATGTTGGTTCTATCCCCAAGTACTTCATACATTAACTTTTTAAAAGATACGTTACTTTCACAAAGTCACCTGATACGTAGTATATGAAAATAGAGTGATTATCTTTTGAAGTGAATCAAAACACTTATCTTTGTAAAATCAAGTAACAACGTTATTATCCAAGCGTCGAGTTTGCCTAATTTCACATGTTCACGTTTCTTATTTTAGAAAGGTTTCGTAGTTCATAGTCTTATTCATTTAAGAATATAATTCTCTTTTAAACTATCGAGAAACATAAGTCTTATATGTGAGTAGGATATTCTTGTTTATAACAATCTTATTAATGACCATGATCTAGGAAATATCATTTTGTCTCATCTTAGCTTATGCGGATGGAAGTTTCTCTTGGTTTTAATAATACTTAACTGTCAAAACATTTCCTTTTATTAGCTTATGAAGTGGTTTGTCGATACGTTCTGATTTCGAAATCAGTAAAACATTCTTAAGCGTTATTACCTAACTTCCCATAAAGCTAGTATAACTCTTAAGTTTTCAAAAACCAAGTATTACTTAACTTTGAAATGATTCAAAAATCTTTGAAATACTTCAAGTTCTTTATTAACACATAACAAGCGATTATAGTTCAAATCGATTACCTTTTAAAAACCACAAGTATTTTCTTACCAACATAAAGTATTATAACCAACTTCCCATAAAGCGTTATAACACTTTATGTGTTAAACCAATCAAATACATTTAGCACGTATGCGTCTGGTACTACATAGTTCACACATATCATGCTAGAAGAGATAGGAAGAGGTTCGCATACCTCGCGACCAGTATCGACTAATAGCAAAAGCGCTCAGTACTTCCAGTCGGCTGCTCCTTAAGCCAGTAGATCGCGCCACCGCGTAGTACTTGACCTATAAGGCCCGGGCGCTTATTAACATTTAGACCTCGTCGTACAACATTCTACGAAAATTCGTGGCCTCCCCACATGGCGGCGTAAATCTCTCGCTTTATCGGTAGGCTACCAAGCCACGGGGGTTAAATCTAACGACGGGTGCAATTCTACTCCGGAAAAGCTACACAAGTCTCTTGTAATCTGATCCTATGTAAATCTGATTCGATTACTCTTCACGAAAAGGTTTCTTAATATTGGGCTTAAGTCAAAGGCATTGCGATAACAGCGTTCATTCTATATATAGTATACTTCAACTATATAGTCTAACAATCATGTAATTTCGAATTCTGATAGAGGACAAAATATTTACCTCGATAAGCCCATAATTATCAAGTTATAATGTCGATCTGAGCAAGGTTTAGCTCTACTCAGTGCGCTCAGGCCGCTCCAAACAACCCTTAGAAGTTCTAACCAACTTATACTTATTACTCCAACTAACTATGGAGATTTTCCTTAGGGTTTCGGTTTTGTGGTAGCGGAAAGTATAATAGTATTTACGGGCTTTTGTATAGGTATAACGCCAGAATACTACAAGGTATCACGACTAAGGTAATTTGGGCATTATATGATACTTTTGAGAGTATTTCTACAGAGGGAGTATTTATACGAAACAACTAGGCTGGGGTACCTGGCTGCTTACCTGAGGGGGTGTATACCCGCCGCCTACCAGCTGGGGAACTCGGCGAGGGGGACTCTCGGCTAAGGCCTCGCGAGGGGAGGGGCGAGAACTATCTGACAAGGGAGGAGGAATTTTAGACTTAGAAAATTATTTGGATGAAGAAGTCTTCAAAGGAGAGGTATTTATAGAAAGCCAAGGCCAACCAATGGCGAATCTTGCCAAGTGCAAGGCAAGTGTAGGGCGAAGATCTTGCCAAGTGCGCCTAACCAACTAACACACAAAATATCCTACCAACCGCTTGACCACAAGGCCTCACTTTCGGCCACCTCACGCCTTCGCTCCGATGAGAGGGTGCCAAGTGGCGCCCTCTTGTTGGTCCAACACGTTTCGTCTCGGAAAAATCCACAAAAATATAAATGACATAGCCGAATTTTCCCTCGAAAGTGTGAAAGCGTTTAGTCGAAAAATGACTCTAGCAGGGGTTGTGCACAAAAAATAAATCGGCCAAGCCAAATCTTCAAGTTCAAATTTTCTACGTACGTCCTTACGTACATACTCTGAAAATACGGGGTATAACATTACCCCTTATTTATACTCTTACCCTGGAGAAGGTGGTATAACGTCTTGGGGATTTACCCCTCATTTATACTCTTACCCTGGAGAAGGTGGTATAATGTCTTGGGGTTTACCTCGTTTATCTCTTACTGGAGAAGGTGGTATAAAGTCTTGGGGTTTACCGCCGTTTATACTCTTACCTAGCTCGATAAAGCCATCATACATAACATAAGCCCTACTTAGGTTTATCATACATAACATAAGCACTACCAACATCATACGATAAATAAGCAAGTTAAGAAATCCACAACCTTTATTAGTCTTATTCACATACACTCTCATTTTAGTTTACTTAAGGCACTAACATGTCATTATGAAAATCCGGGGATTTAACCCAAAGTACTACGTACTTCTACTCTTTTAAAATGACTCATTTTTCATATAAAACTTTCAAGATACTAATAACCGTAGTATCAAGTCGTATCTACTTCTCAAGACAAGTCACAATACTTTTTAGAAATACATTTAGGCTTCTAAATCAAGTGACTTCTTTTCTTTTAAAACCTTAAGCAATTGATGCCTTTAAATCAATTTGCCTTTCATTATTTCAAGTCATTTATCATACTTATAATACTTAGAGTAAACCACTCTTTTTAACTTTCCATAAAGCTATTATAACCAACTTCCCATAAAGCCGTTATACTAGCTTTATAATTTAGAAACTTACATTCTTCTTTATAACGAGACTTAAACTTTCAACAAAAAAGTATCAACAATACTTTCAACATACTTAAAGTCTCTTAACTTTTAAAAACAAGATATCCTTAATATTTAAACAAGTGAGTTAATTCCCTAACTTTCGACCAAC
>JAQGDG010000481.1:0-133924 GCA_029844215.1 Przewalskia tangutica | reverse complement strand
CTAGCCAATCCATCCCCATAATCCGCGTCGAAGTCAATCATCTCCAACTTATCAAGTCGGCTTGGCCGGCGACCACTTTGTAAATGAGCTCGCAGGACAAGCCCTATATACCGCCGAGCTACCATCTAATCACTCATTGGCGTAAGCTACCTGCGAAAGTAAGGTCTATGGACCTCGGGCTCTATCCTCATCACTTACTAAAGAACAAAAGGGAGATATATGGAATGAGTAGAACCAGGATCTATCGAGCATAAGCATCAAACCCGAAGCCCGATAAAGTACACCAGCGATCACATCGGTGAGGCTCTCACGATCCACAGTCGGTTACCGACAAGCATAAATCACAGTTCACGAGGACCCGCTAGAATCGGCCGGACACGAGCCACGACCTACCATCGCCGCGACCTGGCGACCCGCTGAGCACCACTGCGCCTCCGAGGCGAGATAAGCTGTAGGAGATGATAGGCGGCCCGCGAGAACACGAAGAGTGGGCCCTACCACCGGTGCCGCCCGGTCGGGACGATCCCTGCGCAAAGTGACCACCGCTGGCCACAATCGTAACAAGATCCATAGAAGTAGTACCCGACAACTTCCCCGTAATGACCGGATCTCTACCGCATCGGCACACCTGGCTGAAGGTGGTCCCGATCGGCGATGCCTCTGCTACTCACGGGCGTGCGAAGCCACAGGGCCACACAGTACGCCTCGAAAACTACGGGCACATCTTGCGAGGCTGGTGACGAGTGAGTTGCTCAGCAGTGAAGCGTGGTGCGAATCTAGACCGCTAACTGAGAGGCCGCCCGCCACGATAACCACCGAGAAACCCTCAAAGATCGCGGCCTTAACCTGGCGATGTTCATCCCGGCTACCGTGCGACCTCTGCGCTCGCATCTGCGCGTCGAGAAGCGTGAGCATGCGTAACGAGGTAATGTCCGTACCGGTTGGAAGAAACTTAGCGCCGCGCATTACGACTCGGCCGTATAGTCATCCCAGCCCGATGACATGGCGGTATGCCCTATCCTCGTATCTGCACCAATGGGACATATCGAGCCAATGAATCAAACTTCGACATTGTACTCCGGCGGTGCGTCCTCTGCGCCAAAGCGGAAAATCTATCGGCCGCGCCTCGCCGTCTGTGGAGGCAAGAAGTGAAGCGAGGAAAGCCTGCGAGAACTCGCCCCAAGTAGGCGGGACTGCGTGCTCTCCGGGATAACTCCGTGAATCAAACCAATCATGCGGTATCACGCACCTATGTGAACCAAAGATCACGGACCGGCCTCCGACGCCCGATCACTCTCAAAATCCTCAAGGTGACGGATGAACTCCTGCGCGGATCATCCTCCCACGACCCATAAAACTCCGGCGGCTACAACTCAAGAAATCTCGTAGCCTCAAACTATCAGCCCTCGGGTGAACCACGGCGCGACCGAGCCGAGCCGAACTGGAATGCCGCATCCAATCTCTCTTATCGCCAACTTTAGCAAAGTTGGGCCATCTCTCGTGCCACTAACTCCTCCGCCCAGCCGTGGGATGAGGGTACTGCGGGTTCTTTGAAGTGGCGGCGCCATAGAACTCGCCGTCTTCGGTATAGATGGGCTCGAGCCCTCGTGACTGGGTGTCTGCTAGCAGCTCACGCTTCGCCGCCGCTCAGGCCGGTTGCTTTGCGTGGAGGCATAATCACATACAGAAAGGAATACGTTAGAGGTCCAACCTATAACATGCCTCTAAAGCACGATCTCGTAATGAGAAGAATGGAAACCAATCCTAAATATCCTATAGCCTCGCGACATTGGCGTGGTGCACAACACACCGATAATCAAGACTTACTAGATACGATGTAGACACTTTCCGAGATTAATCGCTCGATACCACTTTGTCACACCCGTTCGGGGCGTGGATCGTGCTCACGGGCACCCAGTAGTCATACATCAGTAATCATCGGAAATATAAAGCAAGACATGAAACTTTTTATTAAATAAGAGACAGTTTATGTGTGAAAAAATCGCCTTTCGCGTATATATATACAATCATGGCTTTGCAATTACATCCGACACTGCACAACATGACTCTGCACCTCTAAGGAAATATACAACTATGGCGACAGTGGCCATACCATACCTGCATACAAAACTATCTACAACAGGGAGATCATACCAAAAGCAGAGCCTCCTAAGAGATGGAGCTCCCGACACCAATGTAAAGATCCTAAGGACGCGGATCTAGCACTGCTTGCCCTTACTCGCGCATGAGCAACGGCCTGAAGGAGTCAAGACAACAGTACTAAGTATGCAGCTGTAAAGTACTTAAATGAAAACATATCATTTTAAAACCAGTTTACAAATATGTATTTAAACAACGAGAAACCGCATAGTGCCACATCACAAACAAGAGCAACAATAGGTAATCAGAATGAGTCTTGTCTAGGCCGCGAATGATCAAATAGGCCACTCGCCCCATCATCATCGCAAGCCTAATCTCGACTCTGAGTCCGCATAGGCCACTCACGTAGGCCCGCATGGTATAACCCCGCATCGAGTGGTACTCCTCGGCATCGCCCCGACTCGCTGTCCGCACGGGCCACGCATCGCATGAGGCATAACCCCGCATACTAACTCGGAACTCGTAGCTCGCATAGGCCCTCGGACCCGCATAGGTATTCTCTAATCACGGTCCTGCATCGCTCGAGTCTACTCCCGACGGAGGGCAGCCTAACTCCTGGGATCATCTCAAGAGGTGAGTGATAGTATACTAACATAACAACTTATCTTTAAACAACATAAGCACAACAAGGATACTCACCTATACAAACGTTACAAGATACTAACACACATAGCATCATATCATGTCTACTTATCAAACCATTTTATTATTCTTTTCACAATATGAGTCATTATAAACACATAGGCAAACTTGTTTCTTTTATCAATCTTAAGTGGTTATACTTAACTTCCCATAAAGCTAGTATAACTCCTAAGCTCGCATTTTAAAACCAATTAGTTCTCTTACGATAATATGATTCATGAGTCTTTTGAAATGTTTTCATTCTTTATTATTCAGCTTGCGTGAGGCATCAGTAAGTATTATTCAAGCTTAAGTCAAAGACATTGCCGTAGTTATTATCGCTTAACACATGCACGTCTCAGCACTATATATATATTGAAATATCATGCTTGGAAGAATCACATACCTTCTCGTGAAAACCACCGCCAAGTTGAATATGTCGCGCAGAGTCAATTTCTATAATAGTCATGATATCTATCAAAGACTACTCAAGGTCATTCTAAACAGAGGGTTCACAATTCTACTGAAAGTCGGGCAAAGACTTCCCTACCGGTGAGCTATATAAGTCTCTGTGAAACAACCTATGTAAGTAGGCTCAATTCTATTCTGATATACTTCTAAGCATTTATACTTATCCTTATACTACAACAAGATATATTTTCTAATTCAAAAGAGGTTAGGATTAGTTACCTCGGTAAGCTCAATAATATCCTAGAAAAGTCGCTACCGAGCAGGTTTTGCTCTAAGTTGTATGCTCCAGTTAACCCTAGAAGTTCTTCACAACTTCTACTAAGTACTAAGGTATTTGGGCTAGGGTATTTTGGGCATTATAACGATACAAGAAGGTAACTTTCTACCAAGGGAGGGGGGGTAGATTTCGGCTAGGCTAGGGGGGTAGGCTCTCGCCACACCACACAAGTGGAGGAAGGGGTGTTGGACTAAAAGCTTAAGGAGAGGAGAGGATTTTTAGACTTGGAAGATAACTTGTGGATGAAAAACTCTTCATCTCTAAGGGTATTTATAGCTCGCCTTGGCCAACCAATGGCCAAGACGAAGACAAGTGCAAGGCAAGTGTAAGGCCAAGATCAAGCCAAGTGCACTAACCCCTACTCCACAAAACACTCCACAAAACACTCCACAAAACACTCCACAAAACAAGGCCTAAGTAAGGAACCAATCGCCAAGGCCAACATCCCTCTTGGGCCTTGATCGTCCAAAGCCATCCCACTTGCTTTGATGTGAGGTGACACATGTCACCCTCCCGTTGGTCCAAAATGTTTCGCCTCTGGAAAAATCCAAAAATAAGAAATGGCATAGCCGAATTTACTCTGAAAAGTGTGGAAACGTTGCTTCGGAAAGCGATTCTTCTAGTGAGTTGTGTACAAAATGAAACGCCGAGGCTTATCTTTAAGGCTAGAACTTCGTGACGTATTCCCTTACGCATACTCTGGAAATCTGGGTATAACTTGATTACTTTGGGCCTTTTTGAGTTCATGTGAAGAATAGGCGTGTCGCCTATATGTTAGTATTTGTCGTCCGACTTAGGAGAGGCAAGACGTCCGGTCTTCGTATTGTTATGTTCGGGAAAATATCAGAGATCCATCAGTGTTCCCGATTAATGATGACCACGTTAGAGATAGTAACCGAGTTTTGGAAAGCGATGTCGAATTGTGGTAGGTTATGAAAGAGTTCGAGTGTACAAGAAGTGTCACGACATCCTCGTGGATCGATGCGACCGGCACCATTTGTTGGGTCACGGAGTGACACTCAGAACCTCGCGCAAAGTGACAAAGTGGTATCGGGAAGAAGCGAGCATGTATGGCGAGCATAGATGTGATCATTTCTTTGGTAAAGAGAAGGTGCGAAGGAAGTATATTTTAGACCGGGAGAGAGGTTTTGTGGTGTTATCGAGGTGTTTCTCGTGGACTTGGATGGAAGTATTTGCGCGGATGTTTCTGTGGCCAGGTGTGGCAGGATTGTTTCGTAAGTGTAGTAGTGAAGACTATACTGGCGCGCGTTCGTTTTGAGACTTAGAAGGAACATTCGGGACGAATGTTTCTAAGGAGGGGAGAATGTTATACCCCGTATTTCCAGTATACGCGTGGGGCGTCGTAGGAAAAATTTGAACTTTAAAGTGGCTTGGCGATTATTTTTGTTCACAACACCCGATTAGAGTCGTTTTTAAACGCTTTACACAACTCGCGTAGGGTAAATTCGGCTATGTCATTTCTAATTTTTATGGATTTTTCCGAGAGGCGAAACATTTTGGACCAACGGGAGGGTGACACTTGTCACCCCAATGGACGGACGAAAGGGGCAAGTTGGCACGTTTTTGTGCATTGTTTTTGTCAAGGAGTTGGTAGGATATTTTGGGTAGATGGATAAGGTTGCACATGGCTTAATCTTGGCCTTACACTTGCCTTGCACTTGGCTTCATCTTGGCCATTGATTGGACTTTGGTTAGCCTATAAATACCCCTCTAAGGCAAGAGTTATTCTTCATCCACACTTGTGAAATTCCAAGTAAAATACTCCCTCCCTCTTGGGAGAAAATCGTCCAACTCTCCCCTCCCTTGAGAAAGGCCTTACGAGAGCAACCCCCCCTAGCCTAGTTGTGCTAGTCGAAATACTACCCCCCCTTGGTAGAGAAATACCCTCCAAGTATTGTTAAAATGCCCAAAATACTTTAGCCCTCATACCTTGTAGTATTTCCAAAGTACCCTCTATACGAAAAGCCCGGAAAATACTATTATACTTCCCACAATCCTGGCAAAACCACCTAAGGAAAATCTCCGTAGTTAGTTGGAGTATTGTGTAGAAGTTGGTTAGAACTTCTAAGGGTGGTTTGGAGCGGGTTGGAGCGCACGGAGTTGGAGCTAAACCTTGCTCAGGAGCGACATCTGTACTTGGATAATTATGGGCTTATCGAGGTAATTATCTTGTCCCCCTATTGTAATTGGATATTACATGTTGTAGGAATATATAGTTGAAGTATACTATATATAGAACTGAACATAGCTTGTGGCAATGTCCTTGGACTTAAGCCTGAATTTAAAGATGAGAACTGAACTGTAATTACGTAGGACGGTATTACTGAGACTTGTGTAGTTGTGGGTAGGGAAGGGCGCCCAATTTCCCGCAGGGTCTTGTATCTAAATTTATTCTACAAGTAGTCTAGACTTTGATAGACTTGTATAACCCGTATAGGTTGAATGTTCTGCAGTAGCATGTGCTACTTGAGAAGGTGGACCAGCTAGCGGGTTATAGCCATGAGCGATTTGCTTATAGTCGATAATCGCCGCGGTATGTGAACCTCTTCCTATCTCTTCTAGCATGATATGTGTATAACTATGTAGCACGGTAGACGACGTGTGTTAATTGAACGTAGTTGTGCGGCAATGTCTTTGACTTAAGCCCGAATAATAAAAATCTTGAAGTAGTTGAGAATTAAGCTGCTTTTAAAGAAGAGTAATACTTGGTTTTAAAAGCTTAAGAGTTATACTAGCTTTATGGGAAGTTAGGTATAACGGCTTAAGAAAGATAAAACGAATGATTTAATTATTTTAGAAGTTAAGAGACTTGATCTTGTAAGATAAGAGACTTAACTTAATTGAATTATGTGAATTTTGTGTGAAACCTCATTCGTGAGTAATGAGTACTTGGTTTTTAAAAGGGTTAATGTTTACTGATTTGAAATCGAATGTGTATCGACAAACCACCGCGTTAATAAAAATGTTTTGACTAATTAAGTATTATTAAAACTAAGAAACCTCCATCCGCATAGGAGCTAAGATGAGACAAAATGATATTACATTTCTAGATCACGGCTGCTTTAATCAGATTGATTATGAACAAGAATAACCTACTCACATATAAGGCATATGTTTCTCAGGTTGTTTTAAAAGAGGATTATATTATTACGTGGTTAATAATATGAACGACGAAACCTTTCTAAAATAAGAAACGTGAACATTTGAAATTAGGCAAACTTGAACGTTTGGAAAATAATGTTGTTACTTGATTTTACAAAGGTAAGTGTTTTGGTTTATTTAAAAAGACACACTCTTTTTGTACTACGTATTGTTAATGTGACTTATGTGAAAGAAATGATTCTTGTAAAAGATTTAATGAATGAAGTACTTTGGGAATAGATACCCGAACTTGTTAGTAGAAAGTACCTTGTGTGAATAACTTGGTTGTATTGGTTTGTGATAGCCTTGTAATACTTTCTTGTTGATTTGATAAGTAAACATGTTAGGATGCTACGTGTGTTAGTATCTTGTGGTTGTTATGTAAGGGGGGGTCATTCTTGCTGTGCTTACGTTGCTAAACGGTAAGTCCATTGTATCTTGTTATTATATCACCTACCCCCGACTTATTATACAGGGCTTGCCACCCTTGCGGTCTATACGGCTATGCGGTCCTTGTGACTACGCGGAGCAGCGGTATGCTCGAGATTGATCATTCCGGTGTTTAGCTTTGACGCGGGATTCCTATGCGATCCGCTGAGACTATGCGGTCTTTTGAGACTATGCGGGCTGCGGAGCCTAAGCGGATCGGGGTTAAGCCGCCTCCGTCACGGGGTATACCATGCGAGTGCGTGGTGACTTGCGGAGTCGCGGTAAGTTCGAGGATAGACGCGGTGATACCGCGGCGAGTGGCCGCCGATCATGTGGTGCGGCCCAGAAAGACCTCGTGATATAGTTTATGGTATTTACGATGCGTGGGTCTTAGTAGCTCGGCTATGCCTTCGTGATTTACCGTGCATTTCTATTGTGATGACTTTGAGGCGTGAGTCACGACAGCATGGCTATTTATTGTGAACGTAGTTTGGTTATCATACATGTCTCCGCTTTATATAGACTACTATGATTTCATTTACTGATTTATTTTCGATTTCACATACTTGGTACTGTTATGCGACCTCGCCCGGGCTGCGTTCATGCCGCAGTAAAGGTACACGATCGTTGATCCTCGCTCCTAGGGTCACGTTGACGTTGGGAAAGCTCCGTTTCTTGAGGCTTATCTTCGTATAGTCCCTGTTGTTGTAAGTGCTTACATTCGGGTATGACGGGGGCCCTGTCCGTCATTGTTATCATATCATTCGTAGAAGTGCATGTAATCTTGTTGTGGGCGGGGTTTGTAAAAGAATTAAACGCTCATTTTGAAAGAGTTTTTATATATCTGCCAAAGGCAACTTTTCTTCAGATAAACATGTGTCTTCTTTACAATGTATCATGTTATTGTTTTATGTTCCGCTGATTTTCTCTGATGTATGACTACTTGGGTGCCCGGGTAAGGCACGATCCACGCCCCGGTTGGTCGTGACAAGTCTATCTTGAGAAGTTACCTCATGCGGGTCCATACGACTATGCGGCGGATCTGATCCCATGCGAGAAGTTACCTCATGCGGGTCCATACGGCCTGTGCGGGTGAAATAGTCCCAGGAGTAGGATTGCTTAATGATACTACGGGCGGGTGGCTCTACTTTGATCATGAGCCTCCTATTTTTATGTAGTAAAGTATAATTTTGTTTACTCTCATTGTTAGTAAGTCACAGTGTACTGTTAATTGAGTTATCATACATGTCTCCAACTTTATTTTAGACTTTATGATTTCGTTTGATCTTTGGTTTCACATACTTGGTACGTGTTGTCTTGACCTCGCCCGGGCTGCGTTCATGCCGCAGGTAGAGTATACAGGTTGTTGATCCTCACTCTTAGGATCACTGTTCAGCTGTTGAGAAGCTCATTTACTTCAGAGGCTTATCCTTGGTTCAGATCCTTGGTATTGTCGGTTGTTGTACATTCAGGGGTATGACGGGGCCCAGTACCGCCACAGTTGTTATTCTTAGAGGTCTGTAGTCACATTTGTGGATTGGGTTGTAAGAACATAGATGTACTGTTTTATATTTGTATTATGTATATGTTACGGAAGGTGGCACTTGCTCGCCAGCTTTGTTGATGTCTAATGTCTAAATATTTTTATGAGTTGTGTATGTTCATTGCTATTCTCGATGTATACGAAGGGTGCGGTGTAGGGCACGATTGCGAGCTTGGGGTGGTCGTGACAAAAGTGGTATCAGAGCAGTTAGTCCTCGGAAAGTGTCTACAGACCGTGTTTAGTAGAGTCTTGGTTATCGGTGTGTTGTGCACCATATCTATAACCAGGAGGCTGCAGGACATTTAGGATTGGTTTCCATTCTTCTTACTCTGAGATCGTGCGATAGAGCTGTGTTCTTAGGGTCGTCCCTCCCTAACGAGTTATGTTGATTGCGGTATGAAAGCGTGATGACCGGGAAGGATTATGTGGATTGCGTATCCAAGTTGGTAATAATTGTAGTATAGTTGGTATTATGACATACAACTATATTGATTTATGTATAAGGGTCACATATGGGTTGCCTAGAATGCTTAAAGATTACCAGGAATTGGTAAGGACTAAATAAATATCGGGAAGGTATGAAGCGGTTAATGAATTCTCATCAAGTGTTATGTGCTAATTTGATATAATTAAGGAATGATGAGCTGTATGATAGGGTAATGAACCCTTAAGAAGTCATGTTAAGGTACTTAATGGAAGAATATGTTAATAGATTAAGCTACGTGGTATGATTAAGAGAATGGTACGGATGAGATCTGTATGGAGTAAGTATGGTTTCTTGTGATCAAGACAACACGATTATGGTATTATGAGAAGTTATTGTACCCGTTTACGGGGGGGACTGATAAGGTAGGCTTGGAGCATGGAAATTGCGAGCCTAAGAATATTGATAACCGCCGAGACCTTAGGTATATAAGGCCTACCGCCGAGACCTTAGGTATATAAGGCCTTCTCGGGTAGTAAAAAAAATAAAAAATTAAGTCAGACCACGGATAAGAGTTAAGTGCGACACCGAGTAGGGTTGAAGACCTATTAAGGGTCGCCCCATAGCCTGAAATGGAGTGGGATCAGTTGTTAGTAGTCCATTCGTGGCGACAGGTCACGAGGATGCAAGGCCCAAGTCTAGTTAATTGTTTTACGGGTTCGTGGATGCGTTCCACCGGAACCAGGTCGTGAGAGTCGGAAATGGCCTTATATTGTTCGATATTGTAACTCCAAAGATTGGAGGCCAGAATTAGTATGGAAGTTATGTACGTATGCTAGTATAAGTTTGGAGGTACGGAAGAAATCGACCGGTGAGAAGAGAGCAACCAAGTGTAAAGGAATAGAGCCTGAATCCATGAGAACCTTTCGAGGTGACTACACCCGTGAGTGATGGGTGGTAGTTGAGTGGGTATTTAATAATTGCCCGGTGACGATACAGTCGTCGGACCCTAGCAGACCTAGTAGAGCTAATATGACCGACTTTGAGGTCATTACGGGTACGGGCTAGTTGACCTCTTGTAATGCCAACATTGACTACAGAGAGAGATTGGTTCGATTCCAGTTTTCCGGTAAGCCGGTTATCAAGTGGAAAAGAAGGGAAGTGGTTGTAACCAGTGAATTATCCTTCCTTCTTTGGCATCATTGTTTTTAATAAGTCTGTGTGACTTGTTCATTTGAGGTAAATTGATACAGAAAGTAAGTAATACTTGAATTTGAAGGAGTTTATGTTAAGTGCCCTTGGGGGTACTTGGAGTTGGTTTGGTGTGGCGGTCAGGGCCATGACCTTCCGGATAATTTCAGGAAAACGTGCAAGCAAGAATAAGATAAGTACGAGTGTTGCCTTGGAAACGAAGACATCGTTTGTAGGTTTTGAAAACTGCATGCGATTATAAGGTGGCGCTGACGATTAAGATTTTGAAAGGAGATAAGTTCTCTCCCACGTAAAAGGATAGTTTTACGTATTATGGGGTTATGTGTACCCGTGTTGTTAGGCGAAGGATATGAGGCTAGTAAGGTCTTGATATCGTCATGCCATAGGATTCTGATTTTAGATAACAGTGGGAAAAGTATTGTGTTGTGGTAATTGAGAGCAGCGTTAGGAAATGGTCGAGGAAGTGTGGTAAGAATATAAATGCGGGTAAATGCATGCATGAAACTGTATGATTATGAATCAAGATAGAAATACTTTTACTAATAATAAGCATAAGGAAGGGTTATGACCAGAATGATAAAAGAGGATGAAACTATGGTTATGTAAGTTGCACGAGATATGATTACCCAGACTAGTGTAAAGACCATTAGTGAATGATGGGCAGTAAGAACACCTCGAGGAAATGTGGTAACATCTGTTCTGACGAGAAAGATAGTAGGAAAATACGGGGGGTAAGGGACCCCCGGGACAACTCGAAATGAATTATAAAGGAAAGACGAGTAGACACTCGAACGATAAGAAATCTTGACAAGCCATTAGATTATGTAATACCATGAATAGAGGTTGAACACACGATAATAAGCTCATGGTAGAGAGAATAATAGGATTATTACTTGGCGAGATCGAAATCTTCCTAAATTGTGATTGGCGGAAGTCTTAGCCATGAAGCACGAAGGGAATCAAATCTAAGTGTAGTGACCAAGTTTGGTTACAGAGAGAAAGGAAACAGGAAACCAATTGAGATTAAGAGTGCCGAATATTTAAGTATGAGAAAGGCTTCCAGTTATTGGAAGATAAGTTGACCGCGACTACAGTTCTAATCCCTCCTGAGAGACTAGAGGGTTAGGTTATTATTGTAACACTTTGGGTGTTGGGCTAGGTTGTGTGCTGACGCAACACGATAAGTTTAGAGCCTATGATTCCCGGCGGTTACGTGGGCATGGAAGGAATTACTCTACTCACGATTTAGAGTTGGCGGCAGTTAATCGTGCCTTGAAGATTTGGAGGCATTACTTATATAGGTTTCATGTGGATTTTTATGCAGACCACATGAGCCTCTGGTATATCTTCAGACAGAGGTAGCTGAATTTGCGACAGAGACGGTGGTTAGAGATACTCAAGGATTGTGATATTGATATCCTATACCACAGAAGCGAGAGGCGATTCTGAGATGCTCTTAGTCGGGGATCTATGGGTAGTCTGTCAGATGGGCAGCCAAATAGACAGGACGTGGTTCGTGAGATTCATCGACCTGCAGTGAGGGTTCGATTATTTGTTTCAGGGTTAATGGAGTTTAGATCAGAGGTTCTTGAGTCTTAGTCGTTAAGGAGGTAAGAGCGGCGATATGAGGATCCATTATGATCTGTTATCGAATCGGCTCTTGAGAGAAAGAGAGTTTATTTGAGGTAGCGCTGATGGGGTGCTAAGATTCGAGGGTAGATTGTGTGCTCCGTCTTTGCGAGGATGTGTTAGCGAGTTTTAGGAGAGGCCTGCGGTGCTCATTACTCTATTTTTGAGTCGACTAAGATGTATCATGACCTCAGATGTATGTATTGGTAAGATGACCTGAAGAGGGACGTATCAGGGTTTGTTGCTTAGTGTCCGAAATAGTAGCAGATCAAGGTTGAACACCAGAAGCCCAGTAGGCTATTGCAGGCGATTGATATTCCGACATGGAAGTGGGAGGTGATCAACATGGATTTTGTTACAGGGTTACCTCATACTTAGAGAAAGTGTGATTCCATCTGGGTTATTATAGACAGGCTGATTAAATCAACCCATTTTCTTTCAGTTAGGACTACGTATTCGGTTGAGGATTATGCCAGATGGTATATCAGGGAGATTGTGAGACTGCACGGAGTCCCTATATCGATTATATCAGACAGAAGAGCCCAGTTTACGACTAACTTCTGGAGGTCTTTCCAGAAAGGGTTAGGGACACAGGTGAGTCTCAGTGTTGCATTACACCCTCAGACCGACGGACAGGCAGAGCATACTATCCAGGCACTTGAGGATATGCTGCGGGCCTGTGTTATTGATTTCAGGGGTAGCTGGGAGGATCACTTGCCTCTTGTTGAGTTTTCTTATAATGACAGCTACCATTTTTGCATCCAGATGGCCCTGTATGAGGCTTTGTATGAAGAAAGTGTAGATTGCCGGTTGGTTGGTTCGACGTAGGCGAGATTCAGTTAGTTATCCCGGACTTGATTCAGCGGGCTATGAATAAGGCGAAGCTTATCCAGGAAAGATTATTAGTAAGCTCAGAGTCGATAAAAGCTTTATGCAGATAACAAGCGTTGGCTGGAGTTGAGTTGACCTTTTAGTATCAGTATTGTTATGTGGCTATGTGTGGCATTATTGGTAGGTAGGGGTTGTAAAAAGAGACTATGTCGCTATCTATAAGATTGACTCCCAAAGGAATATTTGGGGACGAATGTTTCTAAGGGGGGAAGAATGTTACACCCCGTAATTCCAGGACATGTTTATAAGAACGTACGTAAGAACTCAAGTGTTAAGATTTGAGACTAGTAAAAATTTATCGGAATTATGGAAATGTCGGAAAATGAAATATTGCGACAAACGGGAGGGCGACACGTGTCACCCCCCCTTAGTTGGACTTGGGCGAAATAGGGCATGGATTAAATGGTCATTTGGCCAAGGTTAAGATGACCAAGTCTTGCTAGGCTTAGAAGCTTGACATTGTTGACTTAGTCAAGAGCCACTTGCCTTGATCTTTTAGTAGAATGCATCCAAGCCACCCATTTGTGCTAATCTTGACCCTCCATTGTGTTATTTAAACATACTAGTAGCAAGACTAGTTCCCATACTTAGAAAATTTTTCAAGAAACTTAGAAGCCTTCTATGTTGCTCTCGGGTTTGGGTCCATTCTCAAGACAAATTTTTCCAATTGTTGTTCAATAACCTCCATACTTTGAACCAAGGTTCCTAAGGGTATTGTAAGGGTATCTCAATAGAAAGATCCCGGAAAAGTATCGTTTTTGTATTAGTCGCAATGTGAAAACCTAAGTCACTTTCATAGGTTTGGATTGGAAGTTAAAGGAAAGTTGTTTGTGATCTTCTAAGGGCTTCAAGTGGCGGATTGGAGTGTCAAGGAGAGGCTCTAAGTTGCTAGGGAGCGACTTCGGATCTTGAAGTTGGATTAAGGCTCGTCGAGGTAACAATCTTGTTCTCTTAAGTGTTATAAGATTACATATTGTTGTAGCCTTACATTTTAACTAGCATGAAGTATATGTATTAAAGATTGATAAGTGTTATGGATATTGGAAGCCTAAAATCCGAAATGACATTGTTAGCCATTTGAAAGTGAAATACAATTTGGCCGATAATTAGAATCGTCGCATGTGATCTACTTGAAGATTATAGTTGTTATAATCGATTGCGGCTTTATAACATGTTATACTAAACAACTTGAATTGAAAAGGAATTGGAAAGGATGATATGTTGTTACACCTTTTGGCCGAGAATGGCATTGCCTTTTTGGACTAGTTTGATATAAATTGTGGGGCGAAATTTTACACGTCCTATTAGGCGTGTAATCCCCTATTGTTAACTATATTGTTGAGCCTTAAATGTGGCATGTTTGGTTATTGAATTCGGGCCTTGAAAAAGGTGGAAAAGTATGTAGAAACAAAGGAAGTCTTTGTCAGATTTTAGTAGAATTTAGTGACTTTGCACTTAGAATATTCTACGTTTGAAGTTAGAAGTTAATAGACGTATTATGGTCATTATAGTTTGACATACTACGTACGACATATTGGACTTAGCAAGTGGATTGAACCGAAGAGGTATGTGGAACTTTCTTATCTCTTGAGCATGAGTAGTTGTAAACGTATAGTACGGTATCGTGCAGCGATTTGAAAGGATTTAGTTCATTTGATATCCTTGACTTGTTTTTCCAAGTTGGTTGAGTTAGAGAATTAACACACTTGTTTTTAAAGGATAGAAATGCCTTGGTTTCAAAAGCATAAGGTTGGTTAATAACTTTATGGAAAGTAAAAAGAATGGTTTATTCTAATAAGGTAGACAAGGATTTCTTGACTTGAAAATGTATAGATTCCTTGAGCTATTCTAAAGTTAAGAAACTTGATTACTAAATTAAGAGACTTGAAGTATTTTAAAAGTATATGATACTTGGTTTTGAAAGTATAAGTCTCTTGGATATAAAGAAGAATGTAATTGCCTAAAGTATAAATTTAGTATAACGACTTTATGGGAAGTTGGTTATAATAGCTTTATGGAAAGATGAAAGAGTGGTTTACTCTAGTAATGTAAATAATGATAAATGACTTGAAATAATGAAAGGCAAATTGATTTGAAGGCATCAATTGCTTAAGGTTTTAAAAGAAAGAAGTCACTTGATTTAGAAGCCTATGAATATATTTCTAAAAAGTATTGTGACTTGTCTTGAAAAGTAGACATGACTTGATACTACGGTTATTAGTATCTTGGAAGTTTTATATGAAAATAGTCATTTTAAAAAGAATAGAAGTACGTAGTACTTTGGGTTAAATTTCCGGATTTTATAATGACATGTTAGTGCCTTAAGTAAACTAAAATGAGAGTGTATATGAATAAGGCTAATAAGAAGTTAGGGGGATTATTAACTTGCTTATGTTATGTATGATAAGCCGGTAGTGCTTATGTTATGTATGATAAGCCGGTAGTGCTTATGTTATCTATGATAGCCGGTTGTGCTAGTGATATATTGTTCATTACGGGGTCATTCCCCGGGTTTGTGGCATTTGCATATTAGTGGATTTGCTACCCATGATCGAGAATACCTCGTGCGAGTCCGTAGGGCTTATGCGGGTGAAATAGTCCTATGCGAGGCGGACCGATCCTATGCAAGAAGTTACCTCATGCGGGTCCATCGACTTTATCGGCGGATCTGATCATGCGAGGAAGTTACCTCATGCGGGTCCATACGGCCTGTGCGGGTGAAATAGTCTCAGGAGTAGGATTGCTTAATGATACTACTGGCGGGTGGCCCTACTTTGATCATGAGCCTCCTATTTTTATGCAGTAAAATATACTCTTGTTTACTCTCATTGTTAGTAAGGCACACGTTATCGTTATTAATTGAGTTATCATACATGTATCCATCTTTATTTTAGACTTTATGATTTCGTTTCAGTACTTTCAGTTTCACATACTTGGTACATGTTGTCGACCTCGCCGAGGGCTGCGTTCATGCGCGTAGAGTATCTGAGTTGTTGATCCTCACTCTTAGGATCCTGTTGTTGAGAAACTCCTTTACTTGAGGCTTATCCTGGTTGGATCCTGGTATTGTCGGTTGTTGTACATTCGGGGTATGGTGGGCCACCATTCCGCCACGCTTGTTATTCTTAGAGGTTTGTAGTCACATTTGTGGATTGGATTGTAAACAGAGATGTCTTGTTTTATATTTGTATTATGTATATGTTACGGAAGGTGGCCTTATCATTGCTTTGTTGATGTCTAATGTCTAAGTATTTTTATGAGTTGTGTATGTTCCGCTGCTATTCTCTGATGTATACCTGAAAGGGGTGCCCAGGTAGGGTACCAGTCGTGGGCCCGGGGTCGGGTCGAGACAATATTAAAAAAGTTCTAAGTTGTCACTATTTGATATGTTTAAGGCATGTTGAGATATAAACCATTCTTGAAGAATGAGAACTTTTGATAAATATTATAAGTACAGATCTATTACCTGAAGTGAATGTGATGATTAGTAAAGATTATAAAGACAGACATCCCCTTTATTGTAAAAAATATCATGACCCACCTCCATAAGAGGTAGGATAATTGAGAAATAATATTCTAAATATTTTATGCTTTGCTCCCGAAGTAGCAAACATAAAATTTTGCTCCCGAAGTAGCAAACTTATAATTTTGCTCCCGAAATATCAAACTCAGAAATCTGCTCCCGAAGTAGCAAATTTTAAACTCTACTCCGGAAGTAGTAGAACTTTGAAAGTAGTAAAACTTTGAATTTATTCCTGAAGTGGTAAATCTTTGAACTTCACTTCCGAAGTAGTAGAATATTAAACTCTACTCTCGAAGTAGTAGAAACTTTAATTTTTACTCTTGAAGTAGTAAATCTGAAATTTACTCGTGAATTAGTGAATTTAAAATTTATTCACGAAGCATTAAGTCTCTGTAATTTACTCTCGAAGTAGTAGAAACTTTAATTTTTTACTCTTGTAGTAGTAAATCTGAAATTTACTCATGAAGTACTAAATTCAAAATTTATTCCTGAAGCAGCAAGTCTCTGAAATTTACTCCTGAAGTAGTAGAACTCTTAAATTTACTCTTGCATTAGTAAAACTTTAAACTTTACTCTTGAAGTGATAAAGATGCCCACGTTTTAAGAATAAAACCACCATACACACGGATGTCAAATATATTCCATATGAGAATTGAGAAGAGTTATACTAATTGAAATGATAAAATCTTTCTAAGGGCAGATGACGTTTTTATGGCCAAAAGGACCCTTCGAATTACCATGTGTAAACTCACTTTATTTTGTGATTCAGTATGTTAGCATATTTCTTTTCTTTCTTAATCGCTGTTAGCATATCTTGCTTCACCGTACTATTATTTTTATTCTTTATGTTTTTCTTCTAAATCAAATTATACACATGCTTAAATGTGTTATTATTTAAATACTATGAAGTTCTAATACCCTCTTAAGAATTTGATATTGTTACACCTCGTAAATTTAAGGGCAATAAGTTGAGAACGTAATTAAGAAATTAAGATTCAGGTATCGGAAATTAGTATACGAAAGAATGTAATCCCGAAATAATCTTGAATACTACAAGTGTGACGATGTAAATTGATGAATTTTCCCAATGGGGTTAGGGATTAGTGTCGTGTTATAAAAATGTTGTCGTCGAAAAGGAGGACTTATCAAAAATTTCAGGATATAAAATAAAGAGGGGTCTAAGATTATTTAAATTGTGGGAATAATGTTAGTGGAGGGAATATTAATTGTGGACAAATTATGGAAACTAGTAAACCCCCACGCTTGAACAAGTCCCCAACAAGCAATAATTTTCAGATTGCATGCTTACATTTACCAAGGCTCCACTCATTTCCCTCACCTCGTTTTCAAAAAACCACTCCCTCATCCCTCATATCTTCTCTCCAGCCCCACAGATTTTTGAACTCCCCTCATCCTCCATAGCCAAGAAAATATTAAACTAACTCTCCTTCCAAGATTAACTCCTTATACTAATTTCTAAGCCAAGGTAAAAGCCCAACTAGTGGGTCACGGTAAACTGCTGGATCGAGAACAAGCTCCAAAAACTTTAGATGAGCTATTTGGAAGAAAAACATGTAAGTAAGATGGATTTAAGCTCATAAGGAATGAATGCATGTCATTGTAAGTTGAAGAAATGGTGCAAAAATGGGGCAGTGAGTACCGATGCCGTAGGGACTGCTTTGGCTAATGTAAGGTAATAATTTTTCTTCTATAAAGTAATTGGAGTTTAAATGATGTTATAGTTAAGAAATGAACTTGTGCTAAGAGAAATTGAAAGTAAGAAAATGCATGTGGTTGTTGTTGAGCCGATTTTGGGGCTGTTTTGTATACATTGGGTTTGATTGTTGTTTTTGTTATCATTGTTACTAACTGCATGTTAAAATTGAAGGAAACCTTGATAGTTAAAGTTGTAATTGGTTATATGAAATTGTTGAAATATGAATTGGATTTTAAGGAGTTAAGAGAAGAGTTATGGAATTATGTTGTTGTGGCCGAGACCTTCCCAAAATTGTGGGTATTGTTGTGTCGAATTTAAGGGCTTTTTTGTTGAGTTATAATGTTGGAATTATAAGCTATGAACATGCATATACATTGTTGTAATTGCGGATATATGTCTTAAAGAAATTAAGGTGTAGTAAAGTGTTATGTTGCAAACTATAAGTCTTGAACTCTCGTTGTTGCTAAAGGTATGGACTGTTTGTAGTGGCTCTTTTGATATGGTTAAAGGGGCTGGATTAACATGAGAAATAGGTGTGTTAATCACCTTGGTTGTTGTGGTTATTGTCTTCCATGAACGTAAAAAGAAAGAACATACAACAATGGCGTATATAGAAGTATATGAGATTGATTTGGTTATGACCTTGAGATGTGTCTTATTATTGATGTTGTTGACCTTGTTTGTGAATTGTGGATGTGTATATAAGTAGGGGAAGTGTTGTCCAATTTTATATAACAAGAGAGTCATCATTCGGTACATATAACGTATATTAGTAATCATAGAGTTGACAGACGTGTTACTATTGTTATAGGTAAAAGTGTTAATCGAGACGAGTTTTAATTATTGAGTTGGTTAATTCGATAATAAGGTATGTGAAACTATCCCTTCTTTCTTTTTGGCATGATTTATATAAAATGAGTGTACGGTGGACGTACATAATTTCATTGAATCATAATTCCAAGTGATACTTGATATGATAGTTGCCTTTGATTTTACAAGTGATAGTTCATTCTATTTATTACATTGAGAGTCAAATGATGATTTAATTTGTATAAAGTTACTCATGACATTCTATTCGTTCTTGATGTGATTATATCATTTCACCGAGTCCCAGAATGGGTCGCGCACGGTATGTATTTATATGATGATTTTACCGAGTCCCGAGAATGGTAGATGCGATCTATGTGGACAAGCATCCACGGATATGATTATTTTACCGAGTCCCATGATGGTAGAGTGCGGTATGTCTTGTGATGGGCGGTATCCACAGATATATATGTGGACAGACATCCACGGATATGACTTCATTCACCGAGTCCCAGAATGGGCCGGGTACGATATATGTGGACAGGTATCCACAGATATGGTATATTATATGGACATGTATGACTCTCATTTAATAAGGCACATGTGCATTGGTATATTTGATTATTATACCTGTCTCATGTTATCTTTTGGCCAGTATTATCTCTTTTATAGTACTTCATGTTTTATATACTCAGTATATTATTTCGTACTGACCCCCTTTCCCCAGGGGGCTGCATCCATCCCGCAGGTACATACACTCGGTTTGGTGATCCTCCAGCTTAGGATTTTTGCTCAGCTATTTGGAGAGCTCCATTGTCTCGGAGCCTAGTTATTTTCGGTACAGATCCTTTTGATATAGACTTATGCATATTCAGGGGTACGACGGGGCCCTGTCTCGTCAGATTTCGTTATCATACTCTTTGAGGTTTGTAGACATGTGCGGTAGACACGTGTGGGTTGTGGTTCGTTTTGGATATTTTTGTGTATAGTGGAAGCCTTGTCGGCTTGCCTATTTTATTATGATTGACTAGCTGTGACTCCTCAGCAGACAGGTTCATTCTGATATATATAACGTTATGAGTCAGCAACTTACTTTTAACAAGATTTTTTTACATTGTCCTTGGTATCAGTCTGATTATATTTAACAGGTTCGTATACGGGTACCCAATTAGGGCATCGGGTCGCGGCCCGTCTGGTCAGGTCGTGACAAAAGTGGTATCAAAGCAGTTCGTCCTCGGAATGTCTATAGACTGTGTGCAGTAAAGTCTTGTTATCGGTGTGTTGTGCACCACATCTATAAACAGAAGGCTACAACACATTTAGGATGTCATCTTTTCTTCTTACTCTAAGATCGTGCGATAGAGTTATGTTATTAGGATAATCCCTCTCTAATGAATTATTGTGATTCCGGCTATGCCTCCGAAGAAGGCGATAACTGCCCAGAAGGGAAAGGGAAAATCAGTAGCAGGAGTTACTAGTCAGATCCGGAGAGTTACTAGGGCCCATGCCCAGTCTATGTCGGAGATTGTACTTCAGTCGGCGAGCTCTGCTACACCGTTACCTCCAGAGGAGCTTAGAGCAGCAGCGGCTCCAGTTCAGAGGGTGGCATCACCGCCAGCTCCAGAGGCCCCAAAGACTGTGCCTCGGCTCCTCATCCAGAGGAAGGATAGAGCCGTAGAGACGCAGATTCACCTTGACCAAATTAGTAGCAGGGCAGACCCACAGATAGGGACTAGGAGTTGACCATAGAGCTGATAGTTTGAGGATTCGTGACTTCCTAAGTTGTAATCCTCCAAAGTTTTTTCGGGTCAAAGCCCGAGGATGATCCGCAGGAGTTTATTCGACAGATGCAGCGTACATTGAGGATCATCAAGGCTTCCGAGACGAAGTCTGTTGAGTTGGCTTCATATCGATTGCGGGATATAACTACTAATTGGTATGAGTCCTGAGAGTTATCTAGGGGCGAGTGTTATACCCCGTATTTCCAGAGTATGTACGTGAGCGCGTACGTATTATAATTTGAGCCTTAAAGTTGGCTAGTTTCGAAATTTGTACACAACACCCGATTAGAGTCGTTTTTGGACGAAACGTTTCCACAGCTTTAGTAGGGAAAATTACGGGTATGTCAATTATAATTTTTTCGGATTTTTACGAGAGACGAAACAATTTTGACCAAAGAGAGGGCGACACATTTCACCCTCTGGTGGAAGAGTGGACGGACGAAAGTGGGAAGGTTGGCACGTTTTTTGTGCATTATTTTTGGTCAAGGAGTTGGTAGGATATTTTGGGTAGATGGATAAGGTTGCACATGGCTTAATCTTGACCTTACACTTGCCTAACACTTGGATGGATCTTGGCCATTGGTTGGCCTTCACTTGACCTATAAATACCCCTCTAGTTGAAGACTTTCTTCATCCAAAAACTTGAGCAATCTAACTAAGTCTCAAAATACTCCCTCTCCCTTGAGCTTTCGTCCACCACACCCTCCCCTTTGAGAGCCCTTGGCGAGAGCCACCTCCCTCCCTTTGAGGTGTTTTGCCGTGGGTACCCCAGCCTAGTTGTCTCGTATAAATACCCCCCTTTTGTGGTATAGAAATACTCTCAAGTATTGTTATAATGCCCAAATACCTTGGCCCAAATACCTTGTAGTATTCCCAAGTTACACTTTTACAAAAGCCAGAAAATACTATTATACTTCCTCGGTCACAAAAACGAAACCCTAAGTAAATCTTCACCCGTAGTTGAAGTCATAAGTAGAAGTTGGTTAGAACTTCTAAGGGTTGGTTGGAGCAGTTAGGCGCCGGAGTAGGAGCTAAACGTTGTTCGGGATCGACATATAAACTCGGATAATTTTGGGCTTATCGAGGTAAACATTCTCGACCTTCATTGTAATTGGAAATTACATGTTGTAGGAGTATATAGTTAAGTATACTATATATAGAATCAACATAGTTGTGCGGCAATGTCTTTTGACTTAAGCTGAATAATACTTACAGCAATGTCTTGCGACTTAAGCTGAATTTAAAGAAAGAGAATCTGTAATTACATAGGGGTGTATTACAGTAGACTTGTGTAACATTCTTGTGTAGTAGAATTGTACACGCCCGGTTAGGCGTGTTAACCTCCTGGTTGGCTTGGTAGCGGCCTCGATAGAGAGGAGTTTCCGCTATTGCGGGAGAGTCTAGTAATTTTTCTGTAGAATATTCGTCGGGATCTAAAGATATTAATAGGCGCTTTGTGGCCTCTATAGGTTGTAGTACTACGTGTGGAGTGATACGCTTGGTGAGAGTGTAGCCGAAGCGGTTTGAGGTACTTGGAGCGTTTTGCTATTAGTCGATAATCGCCGCGAGGTATGTGAACCTCTTCCTATTTGTTCTAGCATGATATGTGTATAACTATGTAGTACGGTGAGCGACATATGTTTAATGTATTTGATTGGTTTGAAACATAAAGTGTTATAACGGCTTTATGAGAAGTTGGTTATAATGACTTTATGTAGGTAAGAAAGTACTTGTGGTTTTAAGAGGTAAGCGATTTGAACTATAAGCTGGCTATGTGATAATAAAGAACTTGAAGTATTTCAAAGATTTTTGAATCATTTTGAGAGAAGAAGTAATACTAGGTTTGTGGAAACTTAAGAGTTATACTAGCTTTATGGGAAGTTAGGTATAACGGCTTAAAAATGTTTTACTGATTTCGGAAATCAGAATGTGTATCGACAAACCACCGCGGCGTTAATAAGGAAATGTTTTGGACAGATTTAGTATTATTAAAACGGTAGAAACTTCCATCTGCATAGAAGCTAAGATGAGACAAAATGACATTTCTAGATCATGGCTGCTTAATAAGATTGATTATAAACAAGAATAACCTACTCACTTATAAGACATAGGTTTCTCAAAACGTTTAAAGGAGAATTATGTTTTAAAGGATTTAAAACTATGAACTACGAAACCTTTTTCTAAAATGAGAAACTTGAGCATTCAAATTAGGCAAACTCAACGTTTGGAAAATAAGGTTGTTACTTGATTTTACAAAGGAAAGCATTTTGGTTTACTTAACAATGTTAGTCACTCAAATTTTATACTACGGGTATCGGGTGACCTTTGTAAAAGAAATGGATCTTAAAGGGAATTTAACGGACGTAGTACTTTAAGGTTAAACTCCGGACTTTGACATAAAATGAAAGGACCTTGAGTCGTGTGTAACTTGCTTATGCTTGTTGTTATGAAACTTGACCATGTTACGTGTGATAGCCTTGTTGTGCAAGTCGTGTTCTACTCGACTCTGGGTCATCCGAATGTATTTCACTTGATTACCGGGTCATCCGTGAATGTATTTCACTTGATTACCGGGTCATCCGGGAATGTATTTCACTTGATTACCGGGTCATCCGGGAATGTATTTCACTTGATTACCGGGTCATCCGGGAATGTATTTCACTTGATTACCGGTTCATTCGGGAATGTATATCACTTGACTACCGGTTCATCCGGGAATGTATTTCATCGACTACGTTCATCCGGAATGTATTCCACACGTTTCTATATTGGGTCCATAAGATGGGCGAGACACGTTATCGTATCACATGATTTGTACCTAGACTGCCGGCAGTGAGGAAGAAGTTCCACGGGCATGAGGGATGACTTTGAGGGCGTGAGTCCCTGACTTGACATGACTGCTTCTATGTTGTGAACTGTAGTTTGGTTATCATACATGTCTCCTGCTTTATATAGACTATTATGATTTCATTTACGATATTTTCTGATTTCACATACTTGGTACTGTTGCATCGACCTCCTTGGGCTGCGTTCATCTGCATGAGTAAAAGGTACATCGGCCGTCGATCCCCGCTTAGGATCACCTTTCGTATTGGGAAGCTCCGTTCCTTGGAGGCTTATCTTTTGGTATGTTACCTCGAGTGCTAGATTCTTATACATTGGGGTATGGCGGGGCCACTGTCGTCATAAATTGTAAAAAAATCTTAGAAGTGCATGCTTGTTGTGGCGGGGTTTGTAAAGGATAACCGCTCGGGTATTTATGTATATATGATGAAGGCAACTGTTTTGGTTGCTTTGTTTATTTATCTTTTCTCTTAATTCATGTTCATGTTTTTATTTCACTGATTTTCTCGATGTTGTATCACTAGGGTGCCCGGGTAAGGCACGATCCACGGGCAGGTTGGTCGTGACAAAAGTGGTATCGAGCGATTAGTCCTCGGAAAGTGTCTGACCGTGTCTAGTAGAGTCTTGATTATCGGTGTGTTGTGCACCACATCTATAATCGGAGGCTGCAGACATTTAGGATTGGTTTCTATTCTTCATTCCGAGATCGTGCCTTAGTAGTCGTGTGATAAATCGGACCCTCCGACGTATTCCTTTCATTTACGATTATGCCTCCGCGTAAAACCCAGCCCAGATGGGCAATGGCGATCGAGAGTTAGTGAGATCTGAGAAATACGAGCGCGCGAGCAGTCGAGACAAGAGCGATGCCACGGCGGAGTTTCGCGCGCCGCCAAGACCAGAGTTTAGAGCGCGGCGATGGCTGCTGAGACTCTGATACACGAGCCTCCATCCCGGCTGAGCCGATGAGATAAGTACAGAGAGATGGCGATTCTTGGCGGTCGTGGCGAATATGAGATGATATTTGAATCACGGCGATTCGGCCAGCGGCGCCGTAGTTCACCCCGAGCGCATTTGAGGCTACGGGACTTCCTGAGTTGTAGCCCTCCAGTGTTCTATGGATCGAGAGCTGAGGACGACCCTCAGGAGTTTATCCGACATCTGACGGATCATGAGTGATCGAGCCTCGCAGGCGAGTCGGTGGTATTGGGTCGCATCACCGCGTGATCTCGCGATTGATCGTTTGATTCGTGGAGCTGTCGGGAAGAGCATGCACTTCCAGCAATTTGGGACGTGTTCTGGGGGGCATTTCTTGCACATTTCTTGCCTCTGCAGTATGAGAGGGCTCGGGCGATGATTTTTGACATTGAGGCGGGGCGGGCGGGCGGTTAGAGAGTACAATGTGGAGTTCGACTCATTAGCTCGGTATGTTCGCCAGAGTAAGCGGATATGGAGGACAGAGTACACCTACGCCACCGGGCTGGACGATTACTTGGCGAGAGCTTATGCGGGTGTAGCTCTTCACCGGCATAGACATTGCCCGCATACAAGCTCATGCACCAGGATGTGAGGCACGGAGAGGTCGACGGAATGGCCAGAGATCGTGAGAAGAGGCGTAGCAGCGAGGTCCTTTGGTAACTTCGAGGCGGACCGCCTCGATCTAGTTATGTACCTCCGCCAAGATGCAGTGGTCCTCGCGATCTTGGTCGTTCGGGGTATTCGGGGCTGGTCGAGCTCGTGGCTTAGTTCGCGAGTTTACGTGAGTGCTAGCGGCCAGGATTCATGTCCCACCGGTGTGCACGATGTGGCAAACATCATCCCGAAATGTCGTCTTTATCGGTGCTTGCTTCTGCGGCGTCGAGCCATGTGGCGAAGGCGTGCTTATAGGAGAGGTACGGCTTAGCGCGCACCTAGGATCGATGGCGAGTTCGCGCGCCTGATTATACGCCTGCGGCAGGACTTATGATTAGAGTGGAGCGGTAGCTTCAGGTATATCCTTAACCATCTAGAGGCTTGTATGTTTTGATGTTATGTTAATGTGTTAAGTGTTATGTTCGGATAGCTTTGTGCTAAAATGTGATTTAGGAACTGGTTGGGAAAAGGAGTAAGCACGGGGTGAAAATGATGAACCTTAGAATATTACAATTGAGACCTTAGATGTAAGGCCGTCTTGAGTACAAGATTTTGCGAGTGATCCTTGTCAGAGTGCATTTTATGCCTAGAATATATTGTGTGATAAGTCTCTGGGTTGGGTAAATGAAAGTGGTATCTTTCATGATGTGATTAGTAAGGTTGTTCGGATCGAAACGAGAGAGTCGGCGTGAGAGGCTCGGGTTGAGGGCGTGTTGCGTGTCAACCCGTGGCCGGAATGAGTGGGGTCAGCTGCGGGTGGTCCGCCAGCGGTAGGGTCACGAGGGTGCTAGGCCCAAGTTTAGATGACCATCTTATGAGTTCGTGGATATGTTCGACCTGAAGCGGATCGTGAAGGCCGGAAGTGGCCTTAAGGAAGATTGAGGCTAGTAAGATAACCAAGTTGGAGGTGGTGACTCGAGGTTTGGAGAATCAAGTGATGACGGAAGTGTGGTGCGATATCTTTGGAAGAGTTCAAGAGTTCGAGAAGAGTCTGACGAGTAAGGGTAGAGGCGAGCATGTATTGCGAGCATAGATATGATCATTTCTTGTAAAGGAGAAGGTGCGAAGGATGTATATTTTAGACCTCGTGAATCGCATGCGATCCGCACCATTTGTTGGGTCGGAGTGACACTAGAACCTCGCGGCAAAGTGACAAAAGTTTGTGATGTTAGAGGAGTTTCCTCGTGGACTTGGATATAAGTATTTGCGTGCGTGTGTTGTTTCGTGGCGGTTGTGGCGCTGGCAACTTATTAGAAGAACTTTATCGTTATCCGTCTTGAGAAGGAACATTCGGACGAATGTTTCTAAGGAGAGGAGAATGTTATACCGTATTTCCAGTATGCGTGGAGCGTACGTATTATAATTTGAGCCTTAAAGTTGGCTAGTTTCGTAATTTGTACACAACACCCGAGTAGAGTCGTTTTTGGACGAAACGGTTCCACACCTTTCGTAGGGAAAATTGCGGCTAAGGGAATTATAATTTTTGGGGATTTTTCAGAGGCGAAACATTTTGGACCAACGAGAGGCGACACTTGTCACCTCTAATTGGAAGGAGTGGACGAACGAAGTGGGAAGGTTGGTACGTTTTTGTGCATTATTTTTGTCGAGTTGGTAGGATATTTTGGGTAGATGGATAAGGTTGCACATGGCTTAATCTTGACCTTACACTTGCCTAACACTTGGATGGATCTTCGCCATTGGTTGGCCTTCACTTGACCTATAAATACCCTCTAGTTGAAGACTTTCTTCATCCAAAACTTGAGCAATCTAACTAAGTCTCAAAATACTCCTCTCCTCGAGCTTTAGCCCACACCCTCCCCTTTGAGAGCCCTTGGCCGAGAGCCACCTCCTCCCTTTGAGGTGTTTCCGTGGGGTACCCCTAGCCTAGTTGTCTCGTATAAATACCCTTTTGTGGTATAGAAATACTCTCAGTATTGTTATAATGCCCAAATACCTTGGCCCAAATACCTTGTAGTATTCCCAAGGTTACACTTTTACAAAAGCCCAGAAAATACTATTATACTTCCCTCAGTCACAAAAACGAAACCCTAAGTAAATCTTCACCCGTAGTTGAAGTCATAAGTAGAAGTTGGTTAGAACTTCTAAGGGTTGGTTGGAACGGATTGGAGCGCCCGGAGTAGGAGCTAAACGTTGTTCAGGATCGACATATAAACTCGGATAATTTTGGGCTTATCGAGGTAAACATTCTTGACCTTCTGTTGTAATTGGAAATTACATGTTGTAGGAGTATATAGTTAAGTATACTATATATAGAACTGAACATAGTTGTGCGGCAATGTCTTTTGACTTAAGCCTGAATAATACTTACGGCAATGTCTTGCGACTTAAGCCTGAATTTAAAGAAGAGAACTGAACTGTAATTACATAGGACTGTATTACAGTAGACTTGTGTAACATTACTGTGTAGTAGAATTGTACACGTCCGGTTAGACGTGTTAACCCCCCCCCTGGTTGGCTTGGTAGCCGGCCTCGATAGAGGAGGAGATTTACGCTGCCATGGGGAGAGTCTTCGAATTTTTACGTAGAATATGATACGTCGGGATCTAAAGATATTAAGAGGCGCTTTGTGGCCTCTATAGGTTGTAGTACTACGTGTGGAGTGATCTGCTTAACTGAGAGTGTAGCCGACGGTTTGAGGTACTTGGAGCGTTTTGCTATTTGTCGATAATCGTCGCGAGGTATGTGAACCTCTTCCTATCTGTTCTAGCATGATATGTGTATAACTATGTAGTACGGTAGACGTACATATGTTTAATGTATTTGATTGGTTTGAAACATAAAGTGTTATAACGGCTTTATGGGAAATTGGTTATAATGACTTTATGTAGGTAAGAAAGTACTTGTGGTTTTAAGAGGTAACCGATTTGAACTATAAGCGGTGGCTATGTGATAATAAAGAACTTGAAGTATTTCAAAGATTTTGAATCATTTTGAGAGAAGAAGTAATACTTGGTTTTGGAAACTTAAGAGTTATACTAGCTTTATGGGAAGTTAGGTATAACGGCTTAAAATGTTTTACCGATTTGGAAATCGAATGTGTATCGACAAACCACTGCAGCATTAATAAAAGGAAATGTTTTGGACAGATTTAGTATTATTAAAACCAATAGAAACTTCCATCTGCATAGAAGCTAAGATGAGACAAAATGACATTTCCTAGATCATGGCTTAATAAGATTGATTATAAACAAGAATAACCTACTCACTTATAAGACATAGGTTTCTCAAAACGTTTAAAGGAGAATTATGTTTTAAAGGATTTAAAACTATGAACTACGAAACCTTTTTCTAAAATGAGAAACTTGAGCATTCGAAATTAGGCAAACTTGAACGTTTGGAAAATAAGGTTGTTACTTGATTTTACAAAGGAAAGCATTTTGGTTTACTTAACAATGTTAGTCACTCAAATTTTATACTACGGGTATCGGGTGACCTTTGTAAAAGAAATGGATCTTAAAGGAATTTAAAGGACGTATTACTTTAATGTTAAAATCAGGACTTTGACATAAAATGAAAGTACATTGAGCCGTGTGTAACTTGCTTATGCTTGTTGTTATGAAACTTGACCATGGTACGTGTGATAGCCTTGTTGTGCAAATCTTGTGTTCTACTCGACTACGGGTCATCCGGAATGTATTTCACTTGATTCTGGGTCATCCGAATGTATTTCACTTGATTCTGGGTCATCCGAATGTATTTCACTTGATTACGGGTCATCCGAATGTATTTCACTTGATTCTGGGTCATCCGGAATGTATTTCACTTGATTACGGTTCATTCGAATGTATATCACTTGACTAGGTTCATCCGAATGTATTTCATCGACTCTGGTTCATCCGAATGTATTCCACACGTTTATATCGGGTCCATAAGATGGGCGACACCGTATACGTATCACATGATTTGTACCTGAAGCTGGCGGTGAGGAAGAAGTTCCACGGGCGTGAGGATGACTTTGAGGCGTGAGTCACGACTTGACATGATCGCTTCTATGTTGTGAATCGTAGTTTGGTTATCATACATGTCTCCGCTTTATATAGACTATTATGATTTCATTTACGATATTTCTGATTTCACATACTTGGTACTGTTATCGACCTCCTTGGGGTGCGTTCATCCGCAGTAAAAGGTACATCATTTGCCGATCCCCGCTTTAGGATCACCTTTCGTATTGGGAAGCTCCGTTCCTTGGAGGCTTATCTTTTGGTATGTTACCACAGTGCAGTAGATTCTTATACATTCGGGGTATGGCGGGCCTGTCCGTCATAAATTGTAAAAAAATCTTAGAGTGCATGAGTAATTGTGGCGTGGTTTGTAAAAGGATAACTGTTCGGGTATTTATGTATATATGATGAAGGCAAGCTGTTTGGTTGGCTTTGTTTATTTATCTTTTCTCTTAATTCATGTTCATGTTTTTTATTTCCCCTGATTTTCTCTGAAGTTGTATCACTAGGGTGCGGTAAGGCACGATCACGGGCCAGGTTCGGGTCGTGACAATGGCGTGCTCCTCAGCAGATGGGATGAGTTCTGAGGCATTCTTTGGCCACTTCTTGCCTCCAGAGATGAGGAGAGCTAGAGTTGATAAATTCTTACATTTGAGGCAGAATGGCAGGAGCCTACCAGAGTATAGTCTTGAGTTTGATTCATTGGCTAGATATGCGCCTACTATTGTAGTTGAGATGGTAGATAGAGTGCACCATTATGTGATGGGACTAGATCGCTATTTGACTGATGGTTGTATGGCAGTGGCTCTTCAGCCAGGTATGGATATTACTCGGATACAGGCATATGCACAGGGGGTAGAGGATCGACACAGAGGACGTCAGCCAGATAGAGATCACGACAGAGGCCATCATAAGAGGGCTAGGTCGGCTGGATATTCTGGTGAGTTTCGAGGCGGGCAGCCTCAACAACATGTTAGATATTCTTTCCAGCCAGCACAGAGTGCACCCCCATAGTCCACATGCAGGAGATTTAACTGCACAGGGTATTCAGGAGCTGGTCAGAGCTTCAGGTTCACAGATGAACAGGGGTTCTAGTCAGTCGAGGCAACCTTTGCCTCGGTGTTCTCAGTGTGGTAGGTCCCATTTTGGGGAATGTCGTTTTACTATAGGTGCTTGTTTTTCTTGCGGCCATCAAGGCCATGTGATGAAAGAATGTCCTTATAGAGGTGGTACAGGTGATATGGCTCATCCTACTGGATCGGTTGCTGGTTTGTCTTCTTCTATAGCTATGTGCCCCGCAGGGCAGGGTGTTCATATGCCAGCATGCCGTGGTAGAGGTCGTGGCGGAGTTTCTAGTTCTAGCGGTCCCTCGAACCGCATATATGCTTTGGCTAGTAGGCAGGATCAGAAGGCGTCACCTAATGTGGTTACAAGTATATTATCGATCTTTTTCCGAGACGTATATGCATTGATAGATCCAGGTTCCACCTTTTCATATATTGTCACGATCCGACCCGACGGGCCGCGACCCGGTGCCCTACCTGGGCACACTTATACCCACCCATTACATATAATCACACAGATACCAAAGATAATGTAAACATCGGTAATAAACATGTCTCCCAAGGAGTCACAACTAATTCATATAACAAAATAGGCAAGCCGACGAGGCCGTCACTGTACATAGAGATATCAAAAACTGCTCACAACCGTACACATATACAAAAACACATCTACCACCCACAACTGTCTACAGACCTCTAAGAATACGATAATGAAATATGACAGGACAGAGCCATGTCGTTCTCCTAAATATGCATAAGTCCGAAAATAAGGTTCTGTACCAAAATGACTAAGCTCCGAATCAATGGAGCTCTCCAACCATCTGAACATGAATCCTAGACGGAGAAGTACTTGTACCTGCGGGCATGAGCAGAGCCCCAGAAAGGGGTCGATCGAAATAATGTACCGAGTATGTAAAACACAAATCTTGTAAGAAAGATCATAATCGCCAAAAGATATCATGAGACAAGTATAATAATCAAATTACCATTTCAACTGTGTCATCTACAAATGAGAGTCAATTGTGCCTTATAAAAAATGAGAGTCATATAAGTCCATATCATATACCGTACCCGACCCATTCTGGGACTCGGTGAATGAAATCATATCCATATACATACCATACCCGGCCCCCTAGTGAGGGTCTCGGTGAAATCATAAAATGTGCATATATCGTACTCGACCCATTCTGGGACTTGGTAAAATCATATACATACCGTACCCGGCCCTCTAGTGAGGGGCTCGGTGAAATCATATAATGTGCACGAATACATACCCGGCCCGGGACTCGGTGAAGTCATATAACCATATCAGCACGAATATAATATCATGAGTAATTTTATACCAATTAAATCATCATTTGACTCTTAATGGAATAAATAGAATAACTATCACTTAAAAATCAAGGCACTATCATAACATGTATCATTAAGAATTAGGATTCAATGGAATTATGTACGTCCGCCGTACATTCATCTTATATAAATCATGCCAAAAGAAGAAAGGATAGTTTCACATACCTTATTGTCGAACTAACCAACACTATAATTACAACTCATCTCGATTAAAACTTCAACCTATAACAATAGTAATTCGTTCGTCAACTCTATGATTTCTAACGTGAGTTATATCGAATGATGACTCTCTTTTCTATAGAAATTTGGGCAGCACTTCCCCTATTTATATGCACATCCACAACTTACAACAAAGCCAACCATACCAATAACAAGATGCAACTTAAATATATAACCAAAACAATCCCAAATACTCCATATATGCCATCATAATACATTCCTTCTCTTTACGTTCATGGAAGACAACAACTACAACAACCAAGGTGATTAATACTCCTATTTCTCTTGTTAATTCATCCCCTTAAACCACATTAAAACAACCTTAAAAACAGTCCATCAACTCTAGCAACAACAACAAGAGTGCAAGTCTTATAGTTTGCAACATAACACCTTTCTACACTTTAATTCTTTTAAGACATGTATTGGTGATTACCACATTGTACATGTATAATTGTAACTAAATTTCCTGCATTATAACTCCACCAAAGAAGCCCTAAAATACAACACAACATGTCAAATAATTCCATACAAGTCTCGGCCAACACCCACAATACCAAACTCTTTTCTTAACTCCTTAAAATCCAATTCATGTTTCAACATTTTCATATAACCAATTATAACTTTAAATATCAAGGTTTTCCTACAATTTTTAACATGCAATTAGTGACAAGGATAACAACAACAACACTCAAGTCCAATGTATCAAAAACAGTCCCCAATTTGGCACCAACACCCAAATAGTCACATGCATATCTCTTATTTCCAATTTCTCTTAAGACAAGTTTATTCCTTACACTACAACAACATGCAACTCCAATTATACCATAGGAAGAAGAATTCTGTTACACCCCGTAATTCCAGGACATGAATAAGAGAATAGACGCGAGAGCGCAAGACTTGAAAATTGGTACGAAAGAAAGAATTGTTTTTCCGACGGAAAATCTTCCGAACGTCGGAAAGGAAAAATGTTCGTTGATGGGAATTAGATTATCAAAATGCATTATTTGAGGAATATGGAATGTATTAACATTATGGAAATTTATTTTTACGAATTTGGTCACGTAGGGCCCACCCGAGAAATTTTACATTTTGTGGGGCCTACGAGGGTTACGAAATTTTATGGACGAATAGGAGGGCGACACGTGGCACCCCCCCCACATGGTCTTGGACAAAAATTAGCAAGGGTATTATGGTAATTGACCTATGTAGATGAACAAGTCTTCAAAGCTTGAGATTATTGACTAAGTCAACTTGTCCACTTGGCTAAACATTTAATATTCTTCATCCTAGCCACACATATGTTGTAATATTGACCCTCCATTGTGTTATATATACTACACTAGTGCAAGACTTGTCTTCAACACTTAGAAAAAAATTAGAGAACCTTGAAGAGCTAGAGTGAGCTCTCGGCTTTGTCCATTTAGCCACAAGAAAAATTTGCAATTGTGGTTCTTTATTCACAAGACTTTAACCCAAGGTCCCTAAGGGTATTGTAAGGATATCTCAATAGAAAGATCTCGAAAAAACGATGTTTTTACGTTAGTCGCAAGGCGAAAACCTAAGATGTTCTTCAACTTTGAAGATGGAACTTGAAGAGGAGTTCTTCATGAGTTTCTAAGGAGTGCTTGGAGCGGATTGGAACATAAGAAAAGGAGCTAAGAATTGCTAAGGAGCGACTTTGAATCTTGGAATTTATAAGGGCTTATAAAGGTAACAATCTTGTCGTTTTAGTAATTTTTTTTTCTGGGTAAATGCAAATATTATTACTAAAAAGGAAAACACTGGGAGCTACAATAAATCATTGAGGGTTCTCAATCCTCAACGTAAGCATAAAACAAGAAATGGAAAAGGGGGGGGGGGTGGCATGTTCACTCATAGGTGACGTTACAATGAGGGATTAAGTCATAAAGAACTCTATAAGTTGTTGTTTTGATTTTTGCAACAACCTCATCCGTCGTTAAACTAATGCCCTCGAATAGCAATTTATTTCTTGTTCTCCAAATCTCATATACCATAGTGCAAAAAGCTAGTGAGATGGCTTTGGATCGGATGCCTGTCCCGCGATGCTCTTTCTTGATCCACTTGAGTGCGCTTTCAATAGTTGTCATTTCTCTTCTAATACCCAACCATTCTTTTGTATGTTTCCAAATCATGTGTGTGTAGGGGCAAGAAAAGAAGAGGTGAGACCTTGTCTCATTAGCCCGCTTGCAGAACCCGCATGTCTTATCTTCCAAGTTTAGGAAGGAGAGAGTGTCTTTGGTAGCTAGACGCTTCCTACAAGTGAGCCAGACTGTGAATGAGAATTTAGGAGGAATGAAGCCTTTCCAAATTTGAGACATCCAAAGCTTTTTCTCCCGCGGGGTGCGCAAGACCTCATACACAAGACTAGAATCCAATCTTCCATTGGTGCAACACTTTTCCAAGACGACAATTGCGTTTTCTTGACTACCAAAGATGCTAATGAATGTGTTGTGAATGCCACAAAGTTTCTTGAATAAGGGGGAGTCCCTAGCACGTACCTCATAATCCCAAAAGGATTGGCCTCTCAAGTAGTAGCTATTAATCCATTGGACCCATAAGGTATCCGCCTTAGTGTGAGTTTGCCAAATGGTCCGGGAGAGTAAGGCATGATTCCATTCTTTGATGTTCATAAGACCCAAGCCTCCTTCGGATTGAGGCACACAAATGTCATCCCAAGCGACTCTTGGTGGCTTACCACCCCATAAGAACTGAATGCAAGTTGACCGTACCTTGTTGAGAAAAAGAGGAATAGGAAGTGCCCGAAACCAAAAGCTCTCAACACCCTGAATAACCGATTTGATTAGTTCCAGTTTTCCCGCATAAGAGAGTGAGTGATGCCCCCATTTCTGAATGTATTCCGAGATTGCACTAGTGAATGAGGCAAACTGATCTACCGAGACAGAGATTGGAGACAAAGAGATCCCTGGCACCGCACGGGAAAGACTCCTATGCCGAAACCCACTCTAGCCAAGATCAAGTCACGAATTGAACCCTGCACTCCTGCTAAGTAGATGGAGGATTTAGACGAGTTAAGCATTAGCCCAGAAGCAGCCTCCAATTCTTCAAGACACTCCATAAGAACACCAATCAAGATACATCCCTTTGGCAAACAACATGAGGTCATCCGCAAAGGCAAGGTGAGTGATGCCCAACCTCTTGCACTTAGGGTGATAGGAAAAGCTTTTTCCAAGTCTTTAGCTTTAGCAACCTTGAAAGGTATTCAATGCACAAGATAAAGAGCATAGGATACATAGGATCACCTTGCCTTAAGCCGCGTTTACCCGCAAAATAGCCATGTAACTCACCATTGATTGAAAGAGAGAAAGAGGTTGAACTAACACATTCCATGATCCATCTAACAAATCTGTCCGGGAATTTGAGTCCTCCTAGTACTGACTCAAGGAAGTTCCAAGAGACCGTATCAAATGCTTTCCGTAGATCCACCATAAGCATACACCTTGGTGAGACTCTAGCTCTGTTAAAACCTCTTACAAGTTCTTGGGCAATAAAGACATTGTCCACCATGTTCCTTTCTTTCACAAAAGCTCCTTGGGATTTATCAACAAGAGTAGGAAGAACCTTTGTCATCCGGTTAGCTAAAATCTTTATTATGATAAGATTACTTATTGTTGTAGCTATGGATATTAGCAAGCATGAGGTATATAGTATGAATTTTGATAAGTGTATTGGCTATTGGAACCCTAATCCGAAACTAGCATGTTTAGCCCTTTAGATTACAATTCAATTTGATTATTAGTTTAAGTCGTCACATGTTATATAAAAAAGGAATTATAGTTGTTAAAGTTGTTTATGACTATATAACATGTTAGACCTAAGAACTTGGATTGAAAAAGAATTGGAAAGAACTTTGTGTTGTTGTGTAAGTTAGCCGAGAATGGCTTTGATTATGGACTACTTAGTATTAATTGTGGGGCAGAATTTTACACGTATTTTAAGGTGTGTAATCCCCTTTTGATTGGTTGTTGTATTGAGCCTTAAATGTGGCGTGTTGGTTATTGATTATCGGGTCTTGAAAAAGGTGGAAAAGTACGTAGAACAAAGAAAGTGCTACCCGATTTTCCGTAGAATAAGAGACCTTACACTTAGTATGATTCTACGTTAATAAGTGAGGAGTTGATAGACATGTTATGATTAATATGGGTTGAAGTACTACGAGTAGCGTATTCTACTTAAAGGATGGAATAGCTCAAGGTTGAAGTACTTTGGAGCATTTTGCTACTTGTCGATAATCGTCGCGAGGTATGTGAACCTCTTCCTCCTTTGGGCATGATTCTATGTATGAAATGTACATGTGGTGTTATTTCATGATTCCTTCTACTCTTAGAAGTTAAGAGGTATGTATGTTGATTTACTCTATGTAAAAGTTATGTCTAAGTTATCTTAAGTTCTTACCAAGTCTTATGGGGGATGTTGGTAAGAGTCGTTATGAAGTATTTGGAGTCGAGTTGACTTTGTTAATTTACTGCACGAATGAGAATAAGTATCGAACAAGCCATTGCAGCGTTAATAAAAGAAAATGTATCGACAATCAATTGTATTAAAATGTGTAGAATTCTCCATCTGCATAGAAACTAAGATAAGACAAAATTGTATTACATTTTCTAGATCATGGCTGCTTTAATAAGATCGTTATAAACAAGTATAACCTATTCACAACACATAAAAATATATGTTACTTAATTTAAAGAGTTTACGTATGAAGTTTTAAGACTATGAACCTTGAATCCTTAAAAGGTTAAGAAACTTTATTTTTCAAGTTATGGGACTTGATTCTTAAAGGAAGAAATGATTTGATTTAAAAGTATAGAATACTTGATTTGGAAAGTATGGAATTCTTGACATTCTAAAGATAAGAGACTTGAAATTCTAAGTTAAGAAACTTGATTTCTAAAGTTAAGAGACTTGAGATATTTTAAAAGTTATGTAACTTGATTTGAAAGTATAAGTCTCTTGGTTATAAAAAGAATGAATTAGTCTAAGGCATAAAGTTAGTATAACGGCTTTATGGGAAGTTGGTTATAATAACTTTGTCACGACCCAACCGGGCGTGGATCGTGCCTACCGCACCCTAGTGATACAACATCGAGTAATCTGGAACATAAAACAAGACATGATATAATATGAAATATGAAACGATTCATACGAGAAAACTTGCCTTTCGCATATATATATATAACAACTAGAAACGATTACATCCTTTTTACAACTCGCCACAACAAAGGCTACTGCACTTAAGAATGATATGACAACAATGGCGGACAGGCCGCCATACCACGAATGTAAGTACCTACAACGACAGGGGACTATACCACTGATAAGCCTCCGGAGAAACGGAGCTTCCCAAACGCTGAACTGTGACCCTAAGAGCGAGGATCAACACTGGTGTACCTCTACCTGCGGCATGAACGCGGCCCGAAGAGGTCGACACAACAGTACCAAGTATGTGAAATCAAAATATCAGTAAATGAAATCATAGCGATCTATATAAAGCAGAGACATGTATGATAACCAAACTACGATTCACAATAAATAAGCGGTCATGTCAAGTCGTGGACTCACGCCTCAAAGTCATCACTCAAATACAACTATGGGTCTCACGCCCACAACATCAATCATGCGTGGAATACCTTCCTCACGCCGTGATCTATGATATAAAAGCACCAAGGAATACACATGAACACCAGGCCCCACCTGTGTCATCATAAAACCGTACGGGGTAAGTACGAAGGCATAGCCGACTACTAAAACCCACAGTACCAACAAGGTCATAAACTGTATCATGAGATCTGTCTGCGTCACATGATCAAAGCCGCCACTCGCCGCGATATCTAATGTGCGCGTCTAGCCACGAAATTCCGACTCGCATAGGCCACTCCAATGGCCCGCATGAGGTATTCCCCGCATCGGAGGGCAGCTTAACCCCCGGGATCATGTCAAGGTGAGTGGTACAATACCAACATAACGGCTGATCGTTAAACAACATAAGCGCGATCGAGGGAAACCCCTTTACACAAACATCAAAAGATACTAACACACGTAGCATCCTAACATGTTTACTTATCAAACCAACAAGAAAGTATTACAAGGCTATCACAAACCAACACAATCAAGTTATTCACACAAGGTACTTTCTACTTTATGTTAAACAAGTTCGGGTTTTTATCCCCAAAGTACTTCATACATTAACTCTTTAAAGATCCGTTTCTTTCACCAAAAGTCACACAATACCCGTAGTATAAAAATAGAGTGACTATCTTTTTAAGTAAACCAAAACACTTCTCTTTGTAAAATCAAGTAACAACATTCTTTTCCAAACGTTCAAGTTTGCCTAATTTTAAATACTCAAGTTTCTCATTTTCGAAATGTTTCGTAGTTCATAGTTTTAATCCTTTAAAACAATTTGAGAAACATATGTCTTATGTGTGAGTAGGTTATTCTTGTTCATAACAATTTTATTAAAGCAGCCATAATCTAGGAAATGTAATATCATTTTGTCTCATCTTAGCTTCTATGCAGATGGAGGTTTCTACTGGTTTTAATAATACTTTATTAGTCAATACATTTTCCTTTATTAGCGCTGCTGTGGTTTGTTCGACACTTATTCTGATTTCCGAAATCAGTAAAACATCATTGCTTTTTAAAACCAAGTACTCATTTCTCACGAATGAGGTTTCACACAAAATTCATATTAATATAATTAAGTCAAGTCTCTTATCTTTTAAGATCAAGTCTCTTAACTTCTAAAATCAGTAAACCATTCCTTTTACTTCTCTTAAGTCGTTATACCTAACTTCCCATAAAGCTAGTATAACTCTTAAGCTTTTAAAACCAAGTGTTACTCTTCTTTCAAAAAGGTTTCTTAATTCTTTTGAAATACTTCAGATTCTTTTTATTCAGGCTTAAGTCAAAAGACATTGCCGTAAAACTACGTTCAGTTAACACACGTACGTCTACCGTACTATATATATTCTTTAAAATATCATGCTCAAGAGTATAGGAAGAATCACATACCTCGCGACGATTATCGACTATTAGCAAAACGCTCCACGGCTATAACCCGGCTAGCCTTGTCCACCTTCAAGTAGAACATGCTACTTACAGAACTTTCAACCTATAAAGGTTATACAAGTCTATCAATGTCTAGACTACTCGGTAGAATAAATCTAGATACAAGATTCTACGGAAAAATTGGGCAGCACTTCCCTACCCGTCAATCTTCACAAGTCTACTGTAAATACAGTCCTATGTAAGTACAGTTTAATCTTCTTCTTAATATTCTTCTGATGTGATTTCAGTTCAAGTCTTTTCTGTAATATCCTTCTATTACAGTTCAATACTCTTCTATGAATCTTATATTCATTCATATATAACTACCGTATGTAATTTCCAATTACAATAGAAGGTCAAGAGTATTTATCTCGGTAAGCCCAAAATTATCCAAGTTTAAATGTCGATCCTGAGCAACGTTTAGCTCCTACTCTGGATGCTCCAACCCGCTCCAAACAACCCTTAGAAGTTCTACGCAACTTCTTCTTAATACTTCAACCGGCTATGAAGATTTTCCTTAGGGTTTCGTTTTGAGACAAAAATGACATAAGGTAGTATTTAGGGCTCTACGATAGAGGTATCTTTGGAATACTACAAGGTATAAGGCTAAGGTATTTTGGTATAGTAACAATACTTGAGAGTATTTTCTACCAAGGTGGGGTGTATTTTTCGAGAACAACTAGGCAAGGGGGTGTACTTTCGGCAAGGCCACTAGGAGGGGTGTACCCTCGGCGAGGGCCTTCTCAAAGGGGAGGGTGTTCTTGGACGAGAACACAACACCAAGGGAAGAGGGCTTTCAAGACTTGGAGATTTATGGAATGGATGAAGAAGTCTTCAAAGGTGGGGGGGGGTATTTATAGGGAAACCAATGGCCATGATCAAGCCAAGTGGGGGGCAAGTGGAGGGCCAAGATTTGCCCAAGTGCCCCCTATCCCTACTCCACAAATCCCTCACAAATATCCTACCAACCTTTGTGTTATACCCCGTATTTCCAGAGTATGTACGTGAGGGCGTACGTATACAATTTGAGCCTTAAAGTAGGCATAGATTCGAAATTTGTACACAACACCCGGTTAGAGTCGTTTTTCGACGAAACGTTTCCACAGCTTTCGTAGGGAAAATTCCGGCTATGTCATTTATAATTTTTGCGGATTTTTCCGAGAGACGTAACATTTTGGACCAACGGGAGGGTGACATGTGTCACCCTCACATTGGAAGAGGTTGGACGGCAATTGGCCATTCTTGGCACGTTTTTGTTGCCCAATTTTGGTCAAGGGTTAGGTAGGATATTTTTGTGTAGATGGATAAGGTTGCACATGGCTTAATCTTGGCCTTACACTTGCCTTGCACTTGGCACCATCTTGGCCATTGGTTGGCCTTCACTTGACCTATAAATACCCCCTTAGTTGATGAACTTTCTTCATCCAAAAATTGAGCAATCTACCTAAGTCTCAAAATACTCCCTCCCTCTTGTAGTTCTCGTCCAAAGCCTCTCCCCCTCCCCCTCCTAGTGGCCTTTGGCCGAGAGTTTCCCCCTCCCCCTTTGTAGTGGTTAGCCGTGGGGTACCCCCCCCCTAGCCTAGTTGTCTCGTATAAATACCCTTGTAGTGGTATAAAAATACTCTCTAGTATTGTTATAGTGTCCAAAGACCTTGCGCCAAATACCTTGTAGTATGCCACAGGTTACACTTATACTAGACAAGAACATCCCATTATACTTTCCCCGAGTCGCTAAAACGAAACCCTAAGTAAATCTTCACGTAGTTGAAGTTATAAGTAGAAGTTGGTTAGAACTTCTAAGGGTTGTTGGAGCGGATTGAAGCACTCGGAGTAGGAGCTAAACCTTGCTCAGGATCGACATATAAACTCGGATAATTTTGGGCTTATCGAGGTAAACATTCTTGACCTTCTGTTGTAATTGGAAATTACATGTTGTAGGAGTATATAGTTAAAGTATACTATATATAGAATTGAACATAGCTGTGCGGCAATGTCTTTTGACTTAAGCCTGAATAATACTTACGGCAATGTCTTGCGACTTAAGCCTGAATTTAAATAAGAGAACTGAACTGTAATTACATAGGACTGTATTACAGTAGACTTGTGTAGTTTTCTGTGAGTAAATTGTACACGTCCGGTTAGACGTGCAAACCCCCCCCCCCTGGTTGGCTTGGTAGCCGGCCTCGGTAAAGGAGGAGATTATTTATTGCGGGAAAATCTTGCCGAATTTTACGTAGAATATGGAGCGATGTTAATAAGAGCCTTGTGGCCTTATAGGTTGAAGTACTACGTGTGGTGCGATCACGTGGCAAGGAGTAGCGAAGCGGTTTGAAGTACTTGGGCGTTTTGCTATTAGTCGGCACTCGTCGCGAGGTATGTGAACCTCTTCCTATCTCTTATAGCATGATATGTGTGAACTATGTAATGCGGTAGGCGTACGTGTTAATCGTGTTTGATTGTTTTTAAAACATAAAGTGTTATAACGGCTTTATGGGAAGTTGGTTATAACGACTTTATGTAGGTAAGAAAATACTTTGTGGTTTTAAAGGTAAGATGTGAATTATAAGCGGCTAGTTATAATAAAGAACTTGATGTATTTCAAAGATTTATAAATCGTTTGGAAGGAGAGTAACACTTGGTTTTAAAGGTTTTAAAAGAGTTATACTAGCTTTATGGGAGTTAGGTATAATGTCTTAAGAGAGGTAAAGAAAATGGTTTCTTGATGTTAGAAGTTAAGAGACTTGATCTTATAAGATAAGAGACTTAACTTATTTGTTTAATGTGAATGTTTGTGTGAAACCTCATTCGTGAGTAATGAGTACTTGGTTTTATTTAAAGGGATAATGTTTCTTGATTTGAAATCGGAATGTGTATCGGCAGGACCACTGCGGCGTAATAAAGGAAAATGTATTGAATAATGATGTATCGTATTAAAACCGGTAGAAACCTCCATCCGCATAGAAGCTAAGATGAGACAAAATGATATTACATATCTAGATTATGGTCGCTTAATAAGATCGATTATAAGCAAGAATAACCTACTCACATATAAGGCATATGTTTCTCAAATCATTAAAGGAGAATTATGTTTTAAAGATTAAAACTATGAACTACGAGACCTTTTCTAAAATGAGAAACTTGAGCATTTGAAATTAGGCAAACTTGAGCGTTTGGAAAATAAGGTTGTTACTTGATTTTTACAAAGGAAAGCATTTTTGTTTACTTAACAATGTTCGTCACTCTATTTTTATACTACGGACATCGGGTGACTTTTATAAAAGGAATGGATCTCTTTAAAAGGAATTTAACGTCGTAGTACTTTAGGGTTAAAACCGGACTTTGGCATAAAATGAAAGTAACTTGAGTTGTGTAACTTGCCTATGCTTGTGTTGTGTAACTTGCCTATCTTGGTTGTTGTGTAACTTGCCTATGCTTGTGTTGTGTAACTTGCCTATGCTTGTTGTTGCGTAACTTGCTTATGCTTGTGGTGATAGCCTTGGTTGTGCAAGAATTGTTATTTTATGGACTAGCTCTCCATGAGGTTTCTTCTTGTTCGGCCTTGGTCACGGTGGTGGCTCTCGACTTGCCGCCTCATGAATGATTCGGCCTTGGTACGGTAGTCACCCTCGACTTGCCCGTTCGGTGTAGTGACGAAGTCTCGTGTCTGACCTTGGTCCCCGTGGTCGACCTCGTACTTGCCCGATCGACACGTGGCCGCCTTGGTATCCGATGATCGGCTCGCACTTGCCGTATCGGCCGTGTTTTGGTTGCATTGTATTATTAGTACGGTCGGATCTGGTAGTTATACTTGTCTATACGGTTTTATGACACGGTGGGACTGGTGTTCATGTATACTCCTTGGTATTGTCATATCATAAGCTGCCGTGATGAGGAAGAAATTCCAGACACAGTGATAATTTGGAGGCGTGAGTCCACGACTTGATGTAACTAGTTATATGTTATGTCGTCGCTTGGTCATCATACATGTCTCTGCTTTATATAGACTATTATGATTTCATTTGATATTCTGATTTCACATACTTGGTACTGTTATGCTGACCTCCTTGGGTGCGTTAAATCTGCGGTAGAAGTACATTGGTGTCGATCCGCTCTTAGGATCACCTTTGGCGCATTGGGAAGCTCCGTTCCTTCGAGGCTTATCTTTTGGTATGTGTTCACGAGTTGTAGGTTCTTGTACATTCGGGGTATGGCGGGCCTGTCCGTCATAGTTGTTGTAAATCTTAAGTGCAGCCTTTGTGTGGGCGGGGTTTTATAAAAAGGATTAAACTATTCGTTTTGAAAGAGTTGTTTATATATATTTTATTGGAAGGTAACCGTTTGGTTGCTTTGTTTTATTATCTTGTCTCATGTTCATGTTTAAGTTTTTATTTCCATTGGTTTTCTCGATGTAGTATCACTAGGGTGCCCGGTAAGGCACTGATCCACGCCCGGATCGGGTCGTGACAAAAGTGGTATCGTGAGCGATTAGTCTCGGAAAGTGTCTACGAACCGTGTCTAGTAAGTCTTGATTATCGATGTGTTGTGCACCACATCTATAATCGAGAGGCTGCAGGACATTTAGGATTGGTTTCATTCTTCTCATTACGAGATCGTGCCTTAGAGTGTGTGATAAGATTGGACCCTCCGACGTGCCGTTTTACGATTATGCCTCGCGTAAGGCAACCCGGGCGAAGGGCAAAGCGTGAAGGAAGCTGCGAGTAAAGCGGGCCACGTACCACGATACACGAGCCTCGATCCATGATGCGGAAGCGAGAGGAGATAAGTTACAAAGTAGGCCCGATTAATGGCGGGTTGTGGCGAGACTTGAGGATAAGTGGGCCGCGGCGATTCGATGCACGATGGTTCACCTAGATCGAGATAGTTCGAGGCTACGGGATTTTTACGAGTGTAGGCGCGAGTTTTATGGGTCGAGGCACGAGGATGATCCGCGAGTTCATCAAGCGATTCTGACGGATCGTAAGTGATCAAGGCATCGGAGACCAGTCGGTGGTCCTAGGTTCGCATCACCGCGTGATACCGCATGATCGGTAGTTTGATTCGTGGGAGTGTCGGGAGAGCATGACTTCGGCTTTATGGGGCGAGTTCTCGAGGCCTTTCTTGCACATTTCTTGCCTCGGCGATGAGGAGGGCTCGGGCGAACAGATTTTTGGTGTTACGAGCGGGCGTCTGATTCGGGAGTACAATGTGGAGTTCGACTCATTGGCGATGCGTCCGCGTTGGTAGCTAGTATGGAGGATCGAGTGCACGATTTATTCTGAGGCTCGATGATCACCTGGCGAAGTTGTTCGGGTGTAGCTCTTGTAGGGCATGGACATTGCCGCGTGCGAGCTTATGCCTTTGGGATGTGAGGAGAGGATAAATCGACGGAATGACGAAGTCGTGAGAAGGCGAACAGCGAGGTCCTTTGGTGACTTTCGAGGCGGACCGCCTGTGGCGAGCGATTATGCGCCTCGCGGTCTGCAGTGGTCCTCGCGACGCCGGGACGCCGAGATATTCGAGGCGGTCGGGGCTCCAGTTTCAGATTTTCGGGAAGCGGGAATGCTCGCGGATGAGGTTGCCACTTGTCTCGGTGTGGCGTTGTGAAAGCTTCGTAAAGGAGGTGTCGTACTAACTCGGGGATTGTTATTTTTGCGGCCAACAGGGCCATCGGCGAAGGCTGTCCAGGCCGAGGTAGCTTGGCGAGATAGCATGGACTACTAGAGCGATTGCGGGTTCTTCACCTTCCATGCTTGAGCGGGATGTTACCGTGCCGTGAGCCGGTGAAGTCGCGGTGGAAGTTCGATTTAGCGGTCCTTTGAACGCCTATTTTCAGTATATCCTTAACCGCTTTAAAGATTTGTATGCATGATATGATGACCTTATTATTGTGTGCTACGTTCGGATAGCGTTATGATGGTTATGAGTTAGAAAGCTTGGCTAGTTGAAAGGATTTGTATTGGGGCATGGAAAGTGTGAACTTTAGAATATTTCATGTTGAGACATTAGATGTAAGGTCGTCTTGAGTGATTTTGCAAGTGATCCTTGTCGGAATACATTTTATGCCTAGAATGTGTTGTGTGATAATTTCCTTGAGTAGTGTTAAATGGAAGTGGTAGCTTTCATGACTGTTGAGTAAGATTGTTCGGGTCGAGAGCAAGGCGTGATGCGTTAGTGGATCGGGTTGGGGCCATGTTGAGGGCCAACCGCGGCGGTTTCAAAGTGGGGTCGGCTCTGGGTGGTCCCGCCAGTGGTAAGTCACGAGGTGCTAGGCGAGTTTAGATGACCATCGTATGAGTTCGTGGGTATGTTCGACCAGAATCGGTTCGTGAAGGCGGGAATGGCCTTAGTAAAGAAGTGAAGCTAGTAAGATGACCAAGTTTGGAGGTAGTGGCTCGAGGGTTGGAAAGCGAGCGTTGACTAAAGTGTGATGCGTATACTAGAAGAGTTCAAGTGTTCGAGAAGAGTACGACGAGTAAGGGTAAAGCGGCATGTATTGCGAGCATAGATATGATCATTTCTTGTGGCGGGAGAAGGTGCGAAGGATGTATATTTTAGACCTCGGGAATCGCGTGCGATCCGGTACCATTTGTTAGTCGCGGGTGACACTAGAACCTCGCGGCAAGGTGACAAAAGTTTGTGATGTTAGAGTGTTTCCTCGTGGACTTGGATGTAAGTATTTACGGGTGTTTCGTGGCGGTTGTGGCGTTGGCAACTTTTAGAAGAACTCTATCGTTATACGTCTCGAGAAGGAACATTCGACGAATGTTTCTAAGGAGGAGAATGTTATACCGTATTTCGAGTATATGCGTGAGGCGTGCGTATACAATTTGAGCCTTAAAGTAGGCATAGATTCGAAATTTGTACACAACACTTTGGTTAGAGTCGTTTTTAAAAGCGTTTCCACGACTTTCGTAGGAAAATTCGGCTATGTCATTTATAATTTTGCGGATTTTTAGAGAGGCGTAACATTTTGGACCAGCGGGAGGGTGACATGTGTCACCCTCGCATTGGAAAGAGGTTGGACGGCAATTGGCCATTCTTGCGCGTTTTGTTGCCCAATTTTGGTCAAGGGTTAGGTAGGATATTTTTGTGTAGATGGATAAGGTTGCACATGGCTTAATCTTGGCCTTACACTTTCCTTGCACTTGGCACCATCTTGGCCCTTGGTTGGCCTTCACTTGACCTATACATACCCCTTAGTTGATGAACTTTCTTCATCCAAAAATTGAGCAATCTACAAGTCTCAAAATACTCCTCCTCTTGTAGTTCTCGTCCAAAGCCTCTCCTCCCTCCTAGTGGCCTTTGGCGAGAGTTTCCCCTGCTGTAGTGGTTAGTAGTGGGGTACCCACTAGCCTAGTTGTCTCGTATAAATACCCTTGTAGTGGTATAGAAATACTCTCCTAGTATTGTTATAATGTCCAAATACCTTGTAGTATTCCCAAGGTTACACTTATACTAGCCCAGAAAATACCATTATACTTTCCCTCAGTCGCTAAAACGAAACCCTAAGTAAATCTTCACAGTAGTTGAAGTTATAAGTAGAAGTTGGTTAGAACTACAAGGGTTGTTTGGAGCGGATTAGAGCACTCGGAGTAGGAGCTAAACCTTGCTCGGGATCGACATATAAACTCGGATAATTTTGGGCTTATCGAGGTAAACATTCTTGACCTTACATTTGTAATTGGAAATTACATGTTGTAGGAGTATATAGTTAAAGTATACTATATATAGAATTGAACATAGGCGTGCGGCAATGTCTTTGACTTAAGCTGAATAATACTTACGGCAATGTCTTGCGACTTAAGCACAATTTAAATAAGAGAAGCTGACGTAATTACATAGGGTGTATTCTGATAGACTTGTGTAGTTTTACGTGAGTAAATTGTACACGTCAGGTTAGGCGTGCAAACCCCCGGTTGGCTTGGTAGCGGCCTCGGTAAAGAGGAGATTAACGCTGCGGGGGAAGGTCTTGCGAATTTTACGTAGAATATGGAGCGATGTTAATAAGAGCCTTGTGGCCTTATAGGTTGAAGTACTACGTGTGGTGCGATCACGTGGCTTAAGGAGTAGCGGTTTGAAGTACTTGGGCGTTTTGCTATTAGTCGGCACTCGTCGCGAGGTATGTGAACCTCTTCCTATCTCTTATAGCATGATATGTGTGAACTATGTAATACGGTGAGCGTACGTGTGTTAAGCGTGTTTGATTGTTCTTAAAACATAAAGTGTTATAACGGCTTTATGGGAAGTTGGTTATAACAGCTTTATGTAGGTAAGAAAATACTTTGTGGTTTTAAAAGGTAACTGATGTGAATTATAACTGGCTAGTTATAATAAAGAACTTGATGTATTTCAAAAGATTTATAAATCGTTTGGAAGGGAGAGTAACACTTGGTTTTAAAGGTTTTAAAAAGAGTTATACTAGCTTTATGGGGAGTTAGGTATAATGTCTTAAGAGAGGTAAAGAAAATGGTTTACTGATGTTAGAAGTTAAGAGACTTGATCTTATAAGATAAGAGACTTAACTTATTTGTTTAATGTGAATGTTTGTGTGAAACCTCATTCGTGAGTAATGAGTACTTGGTTTTATTTAAAGGGATAATGTTTTACTGATTTCAGAAATCAGAATGTGTATCGACAGACCACTGCAGCGTAATAAAGGAAAATGTATTGAATAATGATGTATCGTATTAAAACCAGTAGAAACCTCCATCTGCATAGAAGCTAAGATGAGACAAAATGATATTACATATCCTAGATTATGGCTGCTTAATAAGATCGATTATAAACAAGAATAACCTACTCACATATAAGGCATATGTTTCTCAAATCATTAAAGGAGAATTATGTTTTAAAGGATTAAAACTATGAACTACGAGACCTTTTCTAAAAATGAGAAACTTGAGCATTTGAAATTAGGCAAACTTGAACGTTTGGAAAATAAGGTTGTTACTTGATTTTTACAAAGGAAAGCATTTTTGTTTACTTAACAATGTTCGTCACTCTATTTTTATACTACGGACATCGGGTGACTTTTATAAAAGGAATGGATCTCTTTAAAAGGAATTTAACGTACGTAGTACTTTAGGAGTTAAAACCGGACTTTGGCATAAAATGAAAGTAACTTGAGTTGTGTAACTTGCCTATGCTTGTGTTGTGTAACTTGCCTATACTGGTTGTTGTGTAACTTGCCTATGCTTGTGTTGTGTAACTTGCCTATGCTTGTTGTTGCGTAACTTGCTTATGCTTGTGGTGATAGCCTTGGTTGTGCAAGAATTGTTATTTTTATGGACTAGCTCTCCATGAGGTTTCTTACTGTTCGGCCTTGGTCCCTGGTGGTCGGCTCTCGTACTTGCCCCGTCTCATGACTGATTCGGCCTTGGTACCCGGTAGTCAGCCCTCGCACTTGCCCCGTTCAGTGTAGTGACGAAGTCTCGTGTCTGACCTTGGTCCCGGTGGTCAGCCCTCGTACTTGCCGGTCGGCTCGTGGCCGGCCTTGGTATCCGATGAGTCGGCTCGCACTTGCCGTGCTCGGCCGTGTTTGGTTGCATTATATTATTAGTACGGTCGGATCTGGTAGTTATACTTGTCCTATACGGTTTTTATGACACAGGTGGGACCTGGTGTTCATGTATATTCCTTGGTATTGTCATATCATAAAGCTAGCGATGAGGAAGAAATTCCACGCACAGTGATAATTTGGGCGTGAGTCCACGACTTGATGTAACTAGTTATATGTTATGTCTTGCCGCTTGGTCATCATACATGTCTCACCTTTATATAGACTATTATGATTTCATTTACGTATTCTGATTTCACATACTTGGTACTGTTGATCGACCTCCTTGAAGTGCGTTCAATCTGCGGTAGAAGTACATTGGCTGTCGATCCCCGCTCTTAGGATCACCTTTCAGCGCATTGGGAAGCTCCGTTCCTTCGGAGGCTTATCTTTTGGTATGTGTTCCCTGAGTTGTAGGTTCTTGTACATTCAGGGGTATGGCGGGGCCCTGTCCCGTCATAGTTGTTGTAAATCTTAGAGGTCTGTAGCACTGTGTGGGCAGGGTTTTATAAAAAGGATTAAACTGTTCGTTTTGAAAGAGTTGTTTATATATATTTTATTGGAAGGTAACCGTTTGGTTGGCCTGTTTTATTATCTTGTCTCATGTTCATGTTTAAGTTTTTATTTCCGATGGTTTTCTCTGATGTAGTATCACTAGGGTGCCCGGGGTAAGGCACCAGTCACGGGCCCGGGATCGGGTCGTGACACTTTGACCCCCAAATCGTGCAAGGGACGCCCCACATTGCCGTCCACTTTGAGGGTGACACATGTCACCCTCCCGTTGGTCCAAAATATTTTATCTCTCGGAAAAATTCGCAAAAAGTATAAATGACATAGCCGGAATTTTCCCTTCGCAAGCTTTGTAAAACGTTTCGTCGAAAAACGATTCCTTTCGGTAGTTGTGAACAAAATTTTCGGCCCTTGCCTACTTTAAGGCTCAAACTTTTCTACGTACGTCCTCACGTACATACTCTGGAAAAATACGGGGTATAACAAACTTTATGGAAGGTTAAGAGAATGATGTTCTCTAGTAATGTAAACAAAGAATGACTTGAAATAAGGAAGGACAATTTGATTTAAAGGTATCACTTGCTTAAGTTTTAAAGTAAGGGTCACTTGATTTAGAAGTCGAGAAATGTATTTTTAAAAATGTAGTGACTTGTTTGAAATGTAGACATGCCTTGATACTACGGGTGTTAGTATCTTGGGATTTTATATGAAAAAGAGTCTTTTGAAAAGAATGGAAGTACGTAGTACTTTGGGTTAAATTCCCGGATTTTTATGTGAAACGAAAAGTGTCTTGAGTATATAAAATGAAAGTCTAAAGATTTAAGGAACTTGCCTATGCTTTCTTGTGATAGCCTTGAGTGCAAGTATTATATGTTTACGCTGCCGTGACTCTCAGTTGGAGGGCCGACTGTCTTGTTGTAAATTTACTTGGACGTCAAGCGGTGTGGAGGCTTCCATGGGTATGCTTCCATTGTGATTGATCCTTGGACATGCTTATACGATGTGGGATTCCGGGGCATGCGACCAGGATGCGGGTTAGATTCTCGGATTTATTTTCTTACCCCATGGCCATGCTTATACGATGAGGGATTCCGGGGCATGCGACCATGTTATGTACGATTATTACTCCATGGACTAGCTCTCCATGAACACATGTACCCGAGATGAGGGATTCCACGGGCATGTTATATATATGATTATTACCCCATGGCCATGCTTATACGATGAGGGATTCCGGGGCATGCGACCATGTTATGTACGATTATTACTCCATGGATTAGCTCTCCATGAAGAAATGTACCCGAGATGAGGGATTCCACGGGCATGTTATATATGATTATTACCCCATGGATTAGCTCTCCATGAAGTCATGTACCCGAGATGAGGGATTCCACGGGTATGAGATATATATATATATATATGTATTGTATGAGTGTACGCCGGCAGTGAGGTGGGATGCCACGGGCGCGTCACATGGTTATATGTTACACTTAAGGCTGTCGGCAGTGATGTGGGATTCCACGGGCAGGAGATATATATATATATATGCATTGTATATGTGTGCGACGGTGAGGTAGGATGCCACGCGCGTCACATGGTTATATTTTACACTTACGGTATCGGCGGTGATAAAGGGATTCCACGCACGCTTATGATATTTGAGGGCTTGCGTCCGTAGCCCCTGTGACTATTGTTCATGTGTTGAAATAGTCTTTAAAAGGTAAAACGTCTTTCATTACTTTAACTTTGGCAAGGCACAATGTCGTTATTTTGGTTATCATACATGTCTCGGCTTTATATGAGTTATGATTTCATTCTGATATTTCGATTTTACATACTTGGTACATATTTCATCTTGACCCCGCGGCCGCGTTCATGCCGCAGTCGAGGTACATAACTTGCCGATCCGCACTCTTAGGATCACTGTTGATTGGTTGGAAAGCTCCATTATTTTGGAGGCTTGTATTTTAGTCTGATCCGTGAGGTTGTAGATTTTGTATATTCAGGGGTATGGCGGGGCCCTATCCCGTCACAGTTGTTATGTCAGGAATTCTTAGAGGTCTGTAGTCATGTCTTGTGGATTGGGTTGTGTAAAGAAAAAAAAGTAATCGCTGGGTTACGTGTATATTTTTTGAAGGTGGCCTTATCACCTAGCACTGTTATTTATTTTCTGTTAAGTTTATGTATGTTCACGATTATCTCGATGTATACCGTAAGTGGTTCCTGTAGGAGCACGATCGCGGTCGGGTCGGTCGTGACAATTTCTTACCTTAATTTGGCTCAAAATAGTCCCTAGAATCGGTACCCACTACTTCCATTTCTTTACCATTTCACCATTCTTCAATTTATAATGACATGCATGTATTATACAAGTTTAATCCATCATTCTTACTTATTTCTCTTCCAAAATGTTCATCTTCAAAGCCATAATTTCTTGGCTATGTTTCGGTCCAGTGGCTACCGTGACCCACTATTTTGGGTGCTTACCATTGCTAGAAATTTAATGTAAGGATTAACCTTGGAGGAAGGAAATAAAAGCTTCAATTTGGCTATGGGAAGGGGTGTCACGACCAAGCCGGGCGCGATCGTGCCCTACGGGCACCCTCACAGTATACATCGAGAGAATAGCAAAACATACATAAACTTATAAAATACTAGGCAAAGATATCAACAGGCTAGCCGATAAGACCACCTTCCGTGAAATATACATAACCAAAAAAACAGTTACTTCTTTGTTCTTACAACCCAATCCACAAGATATGACTACAGACCGCTAAGAATAACAACTGTGATGGGATGAGGTTCGCCATACCCCTGAATGTACATAAATCTACAACATCAGGGAAACCGTACCAAAAGACAAGCCTCCGGAGAAATGAAGCTTCTGACAACTGATCAGTGATCCTAAGAGTGAGGATCCACCACACTTACTACCGCGGCATGTAACGCAGCCAGAAATGGGGTCAGTACAAAATATGTACCAAGTATGTAAAACTGGAAATACTGTAATTTACATCATAAGTCTAAAATAAAGCTGGAGACATGTATGATAATCAAATTAGCAGTAACTGTGCCTTACTAACAATGAGAGTAAACAAGAGTATACTTTACTGCATAAAAATAGGAGGCTCATGATCGAATTAGGGCCACCCGCCCGTAGTATAATTAAGCAATCCTACTCCTGGGACTATTTCACCCGCATAGGTCCTGTGGACCCGCAATGATGTCATCCGCCTCGCATAGGACTGGTCCGTCCCGCATGGGACTATTTCACCCGCATAGCCCTACAGACTCGCATGAGGTATTCCTCGCATCGTGGGGAGCAAATCCACGGAACATGCAAATGCAACAAGCCCGGGAAATGACCCCGTAATGAACAATATATCACTAGCACAACCAGCTATCATACATAACATAAGCACCACCAGCTTAGTATAAATATCATAAGCAAGTTAAGAAATCCCCTAACTTCTTATTAGACTTAATTAGCATGCACTCTCATTTCATTTAACTTAAGACACTATCATATCATGAAAAATCCGAGAATTTAACCCAAAGTACTACGTACTTCTATTCCTTTAAAATGACTCTTTTTCATATAAAAATCCCAAGATACTAATACCCGTAGTATCAAGTCATATCTACTTTTCAAGACATGTCACTATACCTTTAGAAGTATATTTATAGGTTTCTAAACCAAGTGACTTTTACTGTAAAACTTTAAGCTATTGATGCCTTTAAATCAATATTTGCCCTTCTTTATTTCAAGTCATTTATCCTTGTTTACATTACTAGAATAAACCATTCTTTTAACTTCCCATAAAGTTGTTATAACCAACTTCCCATAAAGTCGTTATACTAACTTTATGCTTTAGAAACTAAGACCTCTTCAACCTTTACAACAAGTGAGTTAATTGTTACACCCCGTAATTCCAGGACAAGAATAAGAGAATAGACGCGAGAACACAAGACTTGAAAATTGGTACGAAAGAAAGAATTGTTTTTCCAAGGAAAATCTTCGAACTTAGGAAAGGAAAATGTTCGTTGATGAGAATTAGATTCTTAGAATACATTATTTGAGGAGTATGGAATTTATTATCATTGTGGAAATTTATTTTACGGATTTGGTCACGTAGGGCCCATCCGAGAAATGTTACGTTTTGTGGGGCCCACGAGGGTTACGAAATTTTATGGACGAATGGGAGGGCGACATATGTCACCCCCCTACATAGGTTTGTTCGAAATATGCCAAGGGTAAAGAGGTCATTTGACCAAGGGTTAAGGTGCAAGTCTTGAAGACAAGCTTGACAAAATTGACTAAGTCAACTTGCCAACAGGACAAAGACTTTAGTCTTGATAAATCCAAGCCACACAAATGGTTTAATCTAGACCCTTCATTGTAGTATTTATCCTACACTAGTTGCAAGACAAGTTCCATACTTAGAAAAATTTTCAAGAAACATTGTGCTAAGCTCTAGGTGCTCTCGGCTTTAAGGGATTTTCCACACAAAATTTTTCAATTGTTGTCCATAATTCACAATACTTTAACCCAAGGTTCCTAGGGGTACTGTAAGGATATCTCAATAGAAAGATCACGCAGTTCGATGAGACCCCATGTCTCAAGCTCGCTTTCAGTCACGCCTTTAACCAAAACGACGCTTACGTTAGTCGCAAGGCGAAAACCTTAGGTGTTCTTCAACTTTGAAGATGGAACTTGAAGAGGATTTCTTCATGAGATTCTAAGGAGTGCTTGGAGCGGATTGGAACATAAGAAGAGGAGCTAAAAGTTGCTAAGGATCGACTTTTACGCTTGGACATTATTAGGGCTTATTGAGGTAAAATCTTCATCTTCTTAATGTAATTGCAGATTACATGTTATAGTAGTTAAGAAATGAGCATGTAGTATATATATTGAAGTTTGAAAAGATTTGGATCATGTCGACGTGTTAAAACCAAAAATGGACAAGTTAGCCATTAATGTTGTAATCAATTTGGTCGATAGTTACAATCGTCGCATGTTAAAGAAGAAAGGAATTATAGTTGTTGTAATTGTTATTATGTATATAACATATTGGAATTACCACTTGGATTGAAAAAGGAATTGAAAGGAAATTGATATTGTTATGGATAGTGTTATTGCCGAGAATATGCCTTAAGGAATGGACAATTTTATATTGTTTGTGGGGCAGAATTTTAGACGTCCTATTAGGTGTGTAATCCCTTTGTATTTGCTGAATTGTTGGGCCTTAAATGTATGCTTGTGTTACACCCTAATTTCAAGATATGTTTTTAAGAACGTACGTAAGAACTCAAAAATGTTAAGATTAGAGACAAGTAACAATTTATCAGAATTTTTGGAATTTTGTAGGAAAATGAAATATTGCGACGAATGGGAGGGCGACACGTGTCACCCCCTTTATGGTCATGGACGAAATGTGCATGGGTGGAATGGTCATTTGACCATATTTTAGATGAAAGTCTTGCTAGGCTAAGAGCTTGAGAACATTGACCAAGTCAATGACCCCACATAGCTTGATATTTAAATGAATCTCATCCAAACCACACAAGTGTTCTAATCTTAACCCTCCATTTGGTTATATAATCATCCTTAGTAGCAAGACAAGGCTTAACACTTAGAAAAAATTGGAAGAACTCTTGTTCTTGTTGTGTTTCTCTCGGGTTACATTACCAAGACAAATTTTTTCAATTGTTGTCCAATAATCTCCCCACTTTAAACCAAGGTTCCTAAGGGTTTTGTAAGGGTATCTCAATAGAAAAATCCCGGAAAAAGATAGTTTTCGTATTAGTCGCAAGGTGAAAACCTAGTTGCTCTTCTAGGTTTTGTTTGGATGATTGAAGGAAACTTGTTGGTGTTGTTCTAAGGGTCTCAAGAAGCGGATTGAAGTGTCTAGAAGAGGCTCTAAGTTGCTAAGGAGCGACTTCGAATCGAGTCGATTAAGAATCGTTGAGGTAATAATCTTGGCTCTTAAGTGTTACAAGATTATATATTGTTGTTAGCCTTACATGTTTGCTAGCATGAAGTATATGTGTTGAAGTTTTATAAGTATTATGGATTGATTGTAGCCTTAAATCCGAAATGTCATTTAAGCCTTGTGAAGTTGGATTACAATTTGGTCGTTTATTAGAATCGCCGATGTTACTTACTTGAAGATTATAGTAGTTATAATCGATTGCGACTTGATATCATGTTATGCTAACAACTTGGATTGAAATGGAATTTGGATAAGGATTGGTGTTATTGTGTCTCAATGTGGCCTAATTGGACTAGTAGATTGTATTAGTTTGATATCGTTTGTGGGCGGAATTTTACACGCCTAGTAGGCGGTAATCCCCATTGATTAATTGCATTGTTGGGCCTTAAAAGTGGCGTGTTTGGTTATTGAATTCGGCCTTGAAAAAGGTGGCAAAGTATGTAGAAACAAAGGAAGTGCTGTCCGATTTTCCGTAGAATTCAGTGACTTTGCACTTGGAATATTCTACGTTTGAAGTAAGAAATTAATAGACGATTATGGTCATTATAGGTTGACATACTACGCACGCGAATCGACTTAGCAATTGGATTAAACCAAGAGGTATGTGGAACTTTCTTATCTCTTGAGCATGAATAAGTTGTAAATGTATAGTACGTAGACGACAAGATTTTGACAATCTAGGTCCATTTGATATCCTTGGCTTATTTTAAGAATGTCCAAGTTGATTGAAAGTTAGGAATTAACTCACTTGTTTAAATATTAAGGATATCTTGGTTTTCAAAAGTTAAGAGACTTTAAGTATGTTGAAAGTATTATTGATACTTGTTTTGTTGGAGAGTTTAAGTCTCTTGGTTATAAAGAAGTATGTAAGTTGCTAATGTATAAAGCTAGTATAACGGCTTTATGGGAAGTTGGTTATAATAGCTTTATGGAAAGTTAAAAAGAGTGGTTTACTCTAAGTAATTTAAGTATGTTAAATGACTTGAAATAACGAAAGGCAAATTTATTTAAAGGCATCAATTGCTTAAGGTTTTAAAAGAAAGAAGTCACTTGATTTAGAAGCCCGAAAATGTATTTTTTTTAAAAAGGTATTGTGACTCGTCTTAAAATGTAGTTATGACTTGATACTACGGTTATTAGTATCTTGGAAGTTTATATGAAAATGAGTTATTTTTTAAAGAATAGAAGTACGTAGTACTTTGGGTTAAACTCCCAGATTTATAATGACATGTTAGTGCCTTAAGTAAACTAAAATGATAGTGTATATGAATAAGGCTAATAAGAAGTTAGGGGGATTTCTTAACTTGCTTATTTATTGTATGATAAGCCGGTAGTGCTTATGTTATGTATGATAAGTTTGGTAGGGCTTATGTTATGTATGATGATGGCCAATGAGATAGGGTAAGAGTATATCCGGCGGTAAATCCCCAAGATCGTTATACCACCTTCTTCAGGGTAAGAGTATATCTGAGGGGTAAATCCCCAAGATCGTTATACCACCTTCTTCAGGGTAAGAGTATATATGAGGGGTAAATCCCCAAGATCGTTATACCACCTGCTTTAGGGTTAGAGTATAAATGAGGGGTAAATCCCCAAGATCGTTATACCGCATGCTTCCTATTTTTATGTTGTAAGTATACTTTTGATTACTCTCATTGTTAGTAAGGCATCGTAATCGTTAATTGAGTTATCATACCGTCTCCGCTTTATTATAGACTTATGATTTCATTACGACTTTCGGGCCACATATTTGGTACATGTTGTAATCGACTCTCCGGGGCCGCGCTCACGCCGCAGTGAGTACTGTGTCACGATCCTCGCCTTAGGATCACCGTCACCGTTGAGAAACTCCTTTATTCGGATGCTTATCCCCGGTATTGCTTGTTGTACATTCAGTGGTACGGCGGGCCCCGTCCCGCCAGAGTTGTTATTCTTAGAGGTCCAGTAGTCACATTGTGGTTTGGGTTGTTAAGAAAAAATGTACTATTTATTTGTATAGTTTACGGAAGGTGGCCTTATCGGCCACTGTTGTTATTTTATGTTTAAGCATTTTATCGGTGTATGTCTACCGCTATTCTCCGATGTATATCGAAGCGGTGCCTGTGTAGGGCACCACCGCGCCCGGCCTGGTCGTGACAAAAGTGGTATCGAGCGCTTAGTCCTCTGAATGTGTCTCACGCACCGTGTCTAGTAGTCTTGATTATCGGTGTGTTGTGCACCACATCTATAATCGTGAGGTCGCAGGACATTTAGGATTGGTTTCCATTCTTCTCACTCTAAGATCGTGCGATGAGTGTATGGTTAGGTCGCTCTCCCTAACAAGTTATGTTGTTTGCAGCCACGAGAAAGGCAAGATGACCAGAAATATTATGTGGATTGCGATCCGTGTAGGTAATGCTTTGTAGTATAGTTGGTATTGGGACATACAACTATACATATTTATGTATTGGGGTCACATATGTGCTTAGGATGATTTTAGGTTACCGTGATTCGTAAGGACTAAATAAATACCGGAAGGTATGAAATAGTTTAATGGATTCTCATCAAGGTTTTACGTACTAATTTGAGATAATTAGGAAATGATGAGCTGTCTGAGAAGGGAATGAACTCTTAAGAAGTTATTATTAAGGGAATTAATGGAAGACTATGTTAATAGATTTAGCTACGTAGTAGGATTTCCCAGAATGGTAGGTGAGATCCGCATGGAGTAAGTATGGTTGTTGTGGTCAAGACAACACGATTATGGTATTACGATAAGTTTTGTACCCGTTCTGGGACCGATAAGGTAGGCATGGAGCATGGAAATTGCGAGCCTAAGAATGTGATAACCACCGAGACCTTAGGTATATAAGGCCTTCTGCAGTAAAAGTTAAGATGCACAAGGAAAAGAGTTAAATACGACGCCGAGTCGGGTTGGGGACCTATTAAGGGTCGCCCCATAGCTTGAAATGAAATGGGATCAGTTGGTAGTAGTCCCGCTACGTGACAAGGTCACGAGGGTGCAAGGCCCAAGTTTAGTTAATCATTTTACGGGTTCGTGGACGTGTTCCACCGGAACCAGGTTGTGAGAGCCGGAAATGGCCTTATATTGTTTAATTTAGTAACTCCAAAGAGTGGAGGCCAAAATTAGTATGGAATTTATGTACGTATGCTAGTATAAGTTTGGAAGTACGGAAAGAGTACGACCAGTGAAAAAGAGAGCAACCAAGTGTAAAGAAATAAAGCCTGAATCCATGAGGACCTTTTCGAGGTGGCTACACCCGTGAGTGTTGGGTGGTAGCTGAGCGGGTAGATAATTGCCGGTAACGATACAATCGTTGGACCCTAGCAGACCTAGCAGAGCTGTTATGACATACATTGAGGTCATTATGAGTACGGGTTAGTTGGGCTCTTGTTATGCCAACGTTGACTGCAGAGAGAGATTGGCTCGATTCCAGTTTTCTGGTAAGCTGATTATCCAGTGTAAAGGAAGAGAGATGGTAGTAACCAGTGGATTATCCTTCCTTCTTTGGCATCATTGTTTTTCTTTTTAAGTCTGTGTGACTTGTTCACTTGAGGTAAATTGACGCAGAAAGTAAGTAATAATTGAATTTGAAGGAATTTATGTTAAGTGCCCTTGGAGGTACTTGGAGTTGGTTTGGTATGGCGGTCAGGGCCACGACCTTCCGGATAATTTCAGGAAAATGTACAAGGCAAGAATAAAATAAGTACGAGTCGCCAAGGAAAGTCGAGGGCATTTTTTGGTGGTTGGAAAATCTACACGAACTTAAAAGTGGTGCGTGATGATTAGATAATCGACCGCAAGAGACTTCGTGATTATGGTTGTGACTCCAAGGAAAGTTTAAGAAAGGGAGATAAGTTCTCTTCCCCACGAAAAGGACAATTTTACGACATGGGGTCGTGTACCCATGTTGTTAGACGCAGGATATGAATCGTAAGGTCTTCGTATCGCCATGCCATAAGTTACGATTGTAGATAACCGTGGGAAAAGTGTTGTGTTGGGGTAATTAAGAACGCATTTAATTGGTCGTGGAGTATCGTAAAGATATAAATGCAGGTTGTACGCTTGTATGAAACTGTACGATTATGAATCAAGATAGAAATACTTTAGCTAATAATAAGCCTAAGGTAAGGATATGGCCGGAATGATAAAGGAGAATACGACTATGGTTATGTAAGTTGCACGAGATATGACTACCCCAGACTAGTGTAAAGACCATTAGTAAATAATGGGAAGTAAGAACATTTAGAGGAAATGTGGTAACACCTAGCTATAGGCTCTACAAACTGGGAAAGGAAAATTGGGTTACTACTTTGCGAGATCAAGGAAATCCCCCCCCCTAAATTGTGATTGACAGGAAGTCTTAGCCATGGGGCAAGCAAAGGAATCAAATCTAAGTTTAGTGACCAAGTTTGGTTGCAACAGAGAAAGGGAAACAGAAACTATAAGTGAGATTAAGGATACCCGAACATTTCGCATGAATGAGAAAGGCTTCCAGTTATTGGAAGATAAGTTGACTCGACTACAGTTCTAACTCCTCCTGAAAGACTAGCGGGTTAGGTTATTATGATAGCACGTTGGGTGTTGGGCTAGGTTGTGTGCTGACGCAACCCGATAAGGATAGAGCCTATGTTTTCCCAGTAGTTAGGGATGCAGGAAAGGAAATTACGCCACTTCCGATTTAGAGCTGGCGGCAGTTAAATCATGCCTTGAAGATTTGGGGGCATGACGTATATATAGACTTCAGGTGGATATTTGTGCAGACCACAAAAGCCTCCGGTATACCTTCAGATAGAGGTAGTAGAATTTGCGACAACGACGGTGGTTAGAGTGTTACACCCCGTAATTACAGGACATGTTTTAAGAACGTAAGTAAGAACTCACAAGTGTTAAGATTTGAGACTTGTAAAAATTTATCGGAAGTATGAAATTGTCGGAAAACGTACTATTGTGACGAATGGGAGGGCGACACGTGTCACCCCCCCTTATTGATGCCTTGGTCGAATTAGGCATGGCCCTAATGGTCATTGACCATAGTCTTGGAAGACTAAGTCTTGCAACTTGTAGATTGATAATCTTGACTAAGTCAAAGGACCCACAAGGTCTTGATATTTAATAAGAGCTTATCCTAGGCACCCAAATGGTTGTATCATGACCCTCCAATGTGCTTTATATTACTACTAGTAGCAAGAGAGAGCTAACACTTAGCAAAATTTCACAAAAAATTGGATGAACATAGAGCTTTGCTCTCGGGTTCTCTATAGAAAAAAAAGAAAAATCTTTGTTTGTGATCCATTTAGCTCCACACTTTAAACCAAGGTTCTTATGTGTATTGTAAACATATCTCAATAGAAAAATCTTGGAAAAAGATAGTTTACGGGTTAGTCGCAAAACGAAAACCTAGTTGTCTTTCTAGGTTTTGTTTGGAGATTTGAAGGATATTTGTTGGTGTTGTTCTAAGGGTCTCAACAAGCGGATTGAAGTATCTTGGAGAGGCTCTAAACTACTAAGGAGCGACTTCGGAGTGGAGTTGGATTAAGGTTCATTGAGGTATAATCTTGTCTTTTAAAGGTGTTACAAGATTATATATTTATATTGTTGTTGTTAGCTTTACATGTTGCTAGCATGAAGTTGATATGTTGAAGTTTATAAGTATTATGGATTGCTTGTAGCTTAACTCCGAAATGTTATACAAGCCACTTGAAGATTTGATTACTAATTGGTCGTTATTTTGAAATCGTCGCATGTCACTTACTTGAAGATTATGGTAGTTATAATCAAATGCAACTTGATATCATGTTATGCTACCAATGTGGATTGAAATGGAAATTGGATAAGAATTGGTATTGTTGTATTCATTATGGCCGAAAATTGGACTAGTAGTTGTATTAATTTGTTATCGTTTGTGGGGCGGAATTTTACACGTCTAGTAGGCGTGTAATCCCCTATTGATTAATTGCTTTGATTGTGCCTTAAGTGTGGCGTGTTTGGTTATTGTATTCGGCCTTGAAAAAGGTGGCAAAGTGAGTATAAACAAAGGAGGTGCTGTCCGATTTTCCGTAGAATTTAGCGACTTGACACTTATAATATTCTACGTTTGAAGAAAGGCTTTAATAGACGTATTGTGAATATTATAGGTTGACATACTACGGGCGGGACTTTGTACTTGGCAAGTGGTTGACCCGACAAGGTATGTAGAACTTTTCCTATCCTTTGAGCATGACTAGTTACACGTATATAGTACGGTAGACGTACAAGATCTTGATATCCTTTACTAGTTTATTGAATGGCCAAGTCGAGTGAGTTAGGAGATTAACTCGCTTCTTTGAAAGTATTAAGGATGTCTTAAGTTTTATTAAAGTTAAGGGACTTGAAGAGTTTTAAAGTATGGGATACTTGTTTCGTTGAAAACGTACAAGTCCCTTGGATAGGAAATTGTACTTGACTAAGGTATAAAGTGAATATAACGACTTTATGGGGAGTTGGTTATATTGGCTTTATGGATAGATAAATGGCTTGTTTTAATGTAAGGCAATTTGATTTTAAGGCATCAATTGCCTAAGGTTTTATAAGAAAAGGAGTCATTTGTTTTAAAGAGTAGAAGCACGTAGTACTTGGGTTAAATTCCCGGATTTTTATAAAAGACATGTTAGTGCCTTAGGTAAACTAAAATGAGAGTGTACATAAACAAGAATAATAAGAAGTTAGGGGATTCCTTAACTTGCTTATGTATTGTATGATAGGCCGGTAGTGCTTATGTTACGTGTGATAGCCGGATTTGTGCTGTGATATATTATTCGTTACGGGGTCATTCCCCGGATTTGTGGCATTTGCATATTCCGTGGATTTGCTACCCACGATGCGAGGAATACCTCATGCGAGTCCGTAAGGGCTTATGCGGGTGAAATAGTCCCACGCGGCGGTCCACTTATGCGAGAATACCACGCGAGTCCGTAGCGGCTTACGCGCGGTGAAATAGTCCCCACGCGAGTAATACCTCACGCGGTCCACGTGACCTATGCGGGTGAAATAGTCCCGCGAGTAGGATTGCTAAATTATACCGCGCGGTGGTCCCGCTGATCATGAGCTTCCTATTTTATATTGTAAGGAAACTACTATTTACTCTCATTAGTAAGACACGCAGCATCGTAATTTGATTATCATACATGCCTCCCGCTTTGATTTAGACTTATGATGTAATTGCAGATTTTTCCGCTTTACATACTTGGTACATATTGTAATCGACCCCTTCATCTGGGCCGCGCTCATGCCGCAGAAAGTGGTAAGGTGGTGGATCCTCACTCTAGGATCACTTATCGACGTCAAGCTCCATTTATCCGAGGCTTGTCTCTTTCGTACGATCTTTTCCCGTGTTGTAGAGTTATGTACATTCGTGGTATGGCGCCCCGTCCCGCCTACGCTTATTATTCCTGAGGTCTGTATTCACATTTGTGGTCAGTAAGAACTGGTCACATGGGCTTGTACTTTTGTGTATGTTTATATTACGGGCGCGCCTTATCGGCTAGTCCGGATGTTATTGTTTTTTTCACGTGTTTATGTTGTGTATGTTCTCACGCTATTCTCTCGATGTATACCAACAGGTGCCCGTGTAGGTACCGCGGGCCCGGTCGGGTCGTGACAAAAGTGGTATCGAGCGCTTAGTCCTCGAAAGTGTCTACGCATCGTGACTAGTAGAGTCTGATTATCGCGGTGTGTTGCACCACATCTATAATCGTGAGGATGCAGACATTTAGGATTGGTTTCATTCTTCTCTCTCGAGATCGTGCAGAGCCGCCTTATTAGGTTGAATCCTCTCCGACCTAGTCTTATGAAATGATATGCCTCCACCTGGCGGCACCAGTGGCCTGAAGGCAAGGCAAAGAAGCAGAGTCGCTAGCGGTACCCGTAGGGTTACACGGCTCAGTACGACTATACCGAGGTAGTGGGCGGTCGGCGAAGTTCACCACACCGGCAGATAGAGGAGCCGAGAGCGGCAGAGCTCCAGAGGTTCCGCACTGCAGCCTCCGCCCGCACTGTGCCGGTATGAGACTACGGGAGCAGATCCGATTATTGACCAAGATAGTAGTCTGGGCAGCGCGACAGAGCAGCAGCCCACCCTGTGAGCCGCAGTTTATGGATTAGGGATTTTCTGAGTTGTCATCCACCTGAGTTTTATGGTTCGAGGTCAGAGGAGGATCCGCAGGAGTTCATTCGGCAGCTACAGCGGACCATGCAGGTTCTTAGGGCTTCAGAGACAGAGTCTGTTACACTAGCCTCTTACCGTTATGCGATATCAAGCGTTGAACTGGTTTGAGTCGTGGTTGCTTTCGAGAGGACGATGCTCTTCCACTGTTTGGGAGGAGTTTACAGAGGCCTTCATGGATCACTTTTGCCTCCCGAGACGAAGAGAGCCCTGCAGATGATTCTTGACCTTGAGGCAGAACAAGAGGACTATAGGGAGTATAGCTTGGAGTTTGACTCCTTGGCCAGATATGCGCATACTATTGTAGCTGACATGGAGGATAGGGTTCATTGTTATGTGATGGGGCTTGACCGTCATATGATTACCGTGATGTCAGTGTGGCTCTTCACCTGCATGGACATCGCCAGACGCAGCCTATGCGCAGGATGAGGATAGAGAGAGTGAGGACCAGATTGACTCAGCCACCAAGAGGCCGTGACAGCAGGTCTCAGGCGGTCGAGGCGACCGTTATACCGTATTTCAGTATGTACGAGGACGCACGAGAAAAGTTTGGGCTTTAAAGTTAGGCAAGGTTCGAATTTTGTGCACAACACCCGTTAGAGTCGTTTTAACTAAACGCTTTACAAAACTTGCGAAGGGAAAATTCCGCTATGTCATTTTTAATTTTTATGGATTTTTACGAGAGACGGAAACATTTGGACCAACGAGGAGTGAAAAGTGTAACCCTCATATCAAGGCCAGGGGCGCCTCGACGAAATGGGAGTCAAGGTTGGTAGGATATTTGTGAGGGTTTTAAGGAGTAGGGACTAGGGGGCACTTGGGCACATCTTGGCCCTCCACTTGCCCCCCACTTGGCTAGATCATGGCCCTTGATTTTCCTAAAAATACCCCTCCCCCTTTGAAGACTTCTTCATCCAAAAAACTTTCCTAAGTCTAAAAATCCTCCCCCCTCTCTTGTAGTGTTCTTGTCCTAGCCTCCCCTCCCCTCGCGAGGCCCTCGCCGAGAGCCCCTCCCCCTTGGCCGAGAGTATCCCCCCCTCCTAGTGGGGTTGGCCGAGGGGTACACCCCCCTTCCTTGTGGTGTTGTCTCGTATAATACCCCCCCTCTTGGTAGAAATACTCTCCAAGTATTGTTACTATACCCAAAATACCTTAGCCTTATACCTTGTAGTATTCCAAAGATACCTCTATACGTAGAGCCCGGAAATACTACCTTATGCCCTTTTGTTTCAAACCAAACCCTAAGAAAATCTTCACGCTTGGTTGAAGTATTAAGAAGAAGTTGCGTAGAAACTTCTAAGGGTTGTTTGGAGCGGTTCGAGCACCGGAGTTGAGCTAAGCGTTGCTCAGATCGACATTTAACTTGGATAATTATGGGCTTATCGAGGTAAATATCTTGTCTCCTATTGTAATTGAGTTTGCATACTAGTGAAGTATAAGAATAAGTATAAGTATATACAAGGAAAGTATATAAGAAGGGAAGTAAATCAGACTTACATGGATCAGACATTCTGAGACTTGTGAAGTTTGACGTAGGAAGTCTTGCCAATTTTCCGTAGAATCTTGTATGTAGATTTATTCTACCGAGTAGTCTAGACTTTGATAGACTTGTATAACCTTTATAGGTTGAATGTTCTGCGAGTAGCATGTGCTACTTGAAAGGTGGACAAGGCTAGCCGGGTTATAGTCGTGGAGCGTTTTGCTAATAGTCGATAAACGTCGCGAGGTATGTGATTCTTCCTATACTCTTGAGCATGATATTTTAAAGAATATATATAGTACGGTAGACGTACGTGTGTTAACTGAACGTAGTTTTACGGCTATGTCTTTTGACTTAAGCCTGAATAAAAAGAATCTGAAGTATTTCAGAAGAATTAAGTAACCTTTTTGAAAGAAGAGTAACACTTGGTTTTAAAAGCCTAAGAGTTATACTAGCTTTATGGGAAGTTAGGTATAACGGCTTAAGAGAGATAAAATGAATGATTTATTGATTTTAAAAGTTAAGAGACTTGATCTTAAAAGATAAGAGACTTGACTTAATTAAATTAAAATGAATTTTTGTGTGAAACCTCATTCGTGAGAAATGAGTACTTGGTTTTTAAAAGCAATAATGTTTTACTGATTTCGGAAATCAGAATAAGTATCGAACAAACCACAAAGAATGCTTAATAAAGGGAAATGTTTTGACTAATAAAGTATTATTAAAACCAGAGAAACTTCCATCTGCATAGAAGCTAAGATGAGACAAAATGATATTACATTTCCTAGATCACGGTCATTGTAATAAGATTGTTATGAACAAGAATAACCTACTCACACATAAGGCATATGTTTCTCAAATTGTTTTAAAGGATTAAAACTATGAACTACGAAACCTTTCGAAAAATGAGAAACTTGAGTATTTGAAATTAGGCAAACTTGAACGTTTGGAAAAGAATGTTGTTACTTAATTCTACTAAGAGAAGTATTTGATTTACTTCAAAGGATAGTCACTCTATTTTATACTACGGGTATTGTGTGACTTTTGTGAAAGAAACGGATCTCTTAAAGAGTTAATGTATGAAGTACTTTGGGGATAAAAACCCGAACTTGTTGACATATAGTAGAAAGTACCTTGTGTGTATAACTTGATTGTGTTGGTTTGTGATAGCCTTGTAATACTTTCTTGTTGATTTGATAAGTAAACATGCTAGGATGCTACGTGTGTTAGTATCTTGTGATGTTAGTGTAAAGGAGTTTCCCCTCGATTGCGCTTAAATTGTTTAACTATCAGCCGATATGTTGGTATTGTACCACTCACCTTGACATGATTCCGGAGGTTAAGCTGCCCTCCGATGCGGGGTAGACTCAGGCGGTCTGGGACCATGATTCGAGAATACCTCATGCGGGTCCCGGGACCTACGCGAGCTACGAGAGTTCGTGTTAGTGCGCGCCTTTATGGTCACGCGATACATGTGGCCATGCGGATCGCGAGTCCAGCGGATGCCGGGAGTAGCTACCGACGCGGGTTATACCTCATGCGGGCCTACGAGGTTGGCCTACGCGAGTGCGGAAGTTCCAGGCTAGACGCGCACATTTGATACATCGCGGCAGTGACGGCTTTGATCATGTGACGGCCAGACAGATCTCATGATACGATTATGACCTTGTTGGTACTAGGGGTGTTAGTAGTCGGCTATGCCTTCGCATTACCCGCACGGTTTTATTATGACACGGTGGGACCCGTGTTCATGTGTATTCCTGGTGCTTTTATATCATAGATCGCCGGTGGCGAAGGTATTCCACTGCATGATTGATGTTGTGGGCGTGAGACCCATAGTTATATTTGAGTGATGACTTTGAGGGCGTGAGTCCCTGACTTGACTGCTTTTATTGTGAACTGTATTTTGGTTATCATACATGTCTCCTGCTTTATATAGACTAGTATGATTTCATTTACGCTTTTTCTGGCCACATACTTGGTACTGTAATCGACTCCTTCGGGCCGCGTTCATGCCGCAGGTAGAGGTACACCGTTGTTGATCCTCGCCTTAGGGTCACATTCAACAGATGGGAAGCTCCGCTTTCTCCGAGGCTTATCGTGGTATAGTCCCTTGTCGTTGTAGGTACTTACATTCGTGGTACGGCGGGCCCCGCCCCGCCATTGTTGTCGATCATTCTTAGGTCTGTAGATCGCTGTGGCGAGTTGTAAAAGGGATGTAATCGTTTCTAGTTGTTATATATATATGCCGGCGGCAAGTTTTCTCATTTGAACTGTTTCATATTTTCATACTATGTCATGCATTGTTTTATTTTCCGCTGATTACTCTGATGTTGTATCACTAGGGTGCCCGGTAAGGCACTACCACGGCCCGGTTCGGTCGTGACACGGATTTCAGCAGCAGATCGGGTCCACATACCAGCCAAAGACAGAGTGCTCACGCGGTTTTCTAGTAGAGGTCCGATCGCCCGGTCATTCGGGAAGCGGTCGTGGCTCCGGACTTCGGGTTCGGCGAGGCAGAGATCGTCCGATCGAGGCCACCCACACCTAGGTGTGCTCGACGCGTAGATCGCACTCGTGCGAGTGTCGTGTTCGCAGGAGGTTGTTACTCTTGTGGCCACCGGGCCATTTGAAGAGGATTGTCCGTCGAGGCGGCATGGTGGTATAAGCGCACGACATGATCGGGCCGGGTCTTCCTCTCCTTCGCGGGTTATGCGCCCGGATGGCGTGGTACTCACGATCGCAGCCGCAGAGGTCGGGTGGTGGTTCCAGCTTAGCGGTCCACGTAACCGCATATATTCTCTAGCCACCGCCAGATCGGGAGGTTTCCGACGCCGCCACGGTGTACATTATTGATTTCACGCCGGACGCTTATGCTTTGATAGATCCAGGTTCTACCTTGTCCTATGTGTCCCCTCTTATTGCGGGTAGAATCGGGATAGAGCCGGAGTCGATAGAGCCTTTTGAGGTAGCTACGCCAATGGGAGATTCGGTGTTAGCTGAGCGGGTGTACAGAGGTTGCCCGGTTTATATTTACAGTTGTCAGACCCTTGCAGACTTGATAGAGCTGGAGATGACAGATTTTGATGTCATTATGGGTATGGACTGGTTGGCTTCTTGTTATGCCAACGTTGACTGTAGGGACATGTTGGTTCGGTTCCAGTTTCCTGGTGAGCCAGTTATCGAGTGGGAGGGCAACACAGCGTCGCCGAGGGGTAGGTTTATTTCTTACCTCAAGGCTAGGAAGATGGTGCAGAAAGGGTACATCTATTATCTGGTTCGGGTATTTGATACAGAGGCTGAGGTGCCAGTTCTTCAAGATCGGTGGTTAGGGAATTTCCGATGTGTTCCTGCATGATCTTCCGCATCCTCCCGAGAGGAGATTGAGTTTTGTATTGACACGCTGCACACTCGACCTATTTCCATTTCGCCATACAGGACGGCACCGCCGAGTTGAGGAATCAAGGACCACCAAAGATTTGGCCGGAGAAAGGCTTTATCGGCCTAGTGTATCTCCCCGGGAGCGCGGTGTTGTTCGTGAAGAAGAAGAAGGATGACGCCGCAGTATGTGTTGATTACAGCAAATTTGAATAAGGTAACCATTAAGAATAGTACCTCCCGTAATTGATGATTTGTTTGACCACTGCAGGTGCGAGGTGTTTCTCAAGATAGACTCGCGGTCCAGTTATCATCAGTTCGAGAGGCGTATATCCCAAAGATCGCATTCGTGACCCGGTATGGGCACTATGAGTTTAGTGGTTATGTCTTTCGGTTTGACCAACGCCCGCGATATTTATGGATTTGATGAACCGGTGTTCAAGCCATTTTGGATACATTTGTGATAGTATTCATTGATGACATCCGGTTTATTCGCGACAGCAGAGAGCATGCAGATCACTGGCGACGGATTGGGTCCTCCGAGCCGGCAGCTATTCGCCAAGTTCTCCGTGTGAGTTTGGTTGGCCTTGGCATTCCCGGGCATATTATTGGCTGATGGTGTTCGGGTGATACGACAAAGATTGAGGCGCTAAGTCTTGGCCGAGACCTACTACTCCGACCGGCACGCAGCTTTCTTAGGATCGCGGTTATTATCGTAGGTTTGTGGAGCGCTTTGTCGCGATTTCAAAGACCGCTGACTAGTCGACTCATGGCGACCAAGTTCCAGCCGACGAGGTCATGCGAAGCGGTTTCCAGTGCTGAAGGAAAGGTTGACTACACTCCAGCTTACTCTTCATGAGCGGGTTAGACGGCACGTGATCTATTGTGATGCCTGCATCGCCTGGTGTGTTTTGATGCAAGACGGCAAGGTTATAGCCTATGCTTCCGACGATTAAGTACGAGGAATTACCATACCCATGACTTAGAGTTGGCCGCAGTTATACATGCCTTGAAGATATGGAGACATTATTTGTATGGGGTTCATGTGGATATTTATACAGACCACAAGAGCCTCCAGTATATCTTCGTGCAGAGGAGTCGAACTCATGCAGACGGTGGTTGGAGTTGCTGAAAGATTATGACGTTGATATTCTATACCATCCGGGGAAGGCCAACGTAGTTGCTGATGCCTTGAGTCGTAGATCGATGGGAGCCCGCCGAGGTATGCAGAGAGACAGGACATGGTCCGTCAGATCCACCAGTTAGCGAGCCTTGGGGTTCGATTGATCGATACCGACGATAGCGGGGTACGGGTTCGTGAGGTTGCCGAGTCTTCCATCGTTGATGAGGTGAAGACGCGACAGTTTGAGGACCCAGTGTTGGTACGGTATAGAGATGCAACTCTTCAGGAGGAGAAGAGTCTATTCGAGGTAGCGTCTGATGGGGTGCTGAGATTTGAGGGCCGGTTGTGTGTTCCCGATGTGTCAGGACTTTGTCAGCAGATTCTGGGGGAGGCACACAGTGCTCGTTATTCTATTCATCCAGGGTCGACCAAGATGTACCATGACCTCAGATGTTTGTATTGGTGGGATGGCCTGAAGAGGGACGTGGCAGGTTTTGTTGCCTGATGTCCCAATTGCCGCAGGTCAAGGTCGAGCACCAGAGGCCCAGCCGGATTATCAGCTATCGAGATTCCGACTTGGAAGTGAGGTGATCAACATGGACCGTTCATAGGTTACCTCGCACTCAGAGGAAGTACGACTCCATTTGGGTTATTGTTGACGTCGACGTAAATCAGCCCATTTCCTTCCAGACGACGCGTTTTACCGAGGACTATGCCATTGGTGTACATCGAGAGATTGTGAGGTCGCACGGTGTCGGTGTCAATTATATCCGATAGGGGAGCCCTTTACGGCTAACTGGAGGTCTTTCGAAGGGTTTAGGGACACAGTGAGTCTCGACATCATTTCATCCTCGATCGACGGCAGCAGATCGTACTATCCGACACTGAGGATATGCCGCGAGCTGCGTGATTGATTTCGTGGTAGCTGGAGGATCATTTGCCTCGTGGAGTTTGCTTATAACAACAACTACCATTCCAAAGATATGGCGCCATACGAGGCTTTATATGGGCGAAAATGCAGGTCGCCGATCGTTGGTTCGACGCGTGGCGAGTGCGATTAGTTGGCCCATATCACGCCCAAACCCGGCCCGTGGATCGTGCCTTACCCCGCACCTTAGTGATACAACATCGAGTACTCGGAACATAAAACATAACATGAGACAATGTATATAAAACAATAATCATGAAAACTTGCCTTTCGCATATATAAACAATCTTTTAAAGAGAATGCTTTAATCCTTTTTACAAACCCGCCACAACAAGATTACATGCACTTAAGATTTGCAACAACTATGACGGGACAGGGCCCCGCCATACCCCTGAATGTAAATACCTACAACGACAGGGGACTATACCACCGACAAGCTTCCGGAGAAACGGAGCTTTCCCAAATGCTGAACTGTGACCCTAAGAGCGAGGATCATCGACTGGTGTACCTTTTCCTGCGGCATGAACGCAGCCCCCCGAAGGAGGTCAGTACAACATGTACCAAGTATGTGAAATCGAAGTAATATCAGAATCAAATCATAGTAGTCTATATAAAGCGAGAGACATGTATGATAACCAAACTACGCTCACAACAACTAAGCGATATGTCAAGTCGTGACTCACGCCAAAGTCATCACAATAAGACCGACGGTAAGTGCGAAGGCATAGCCGACTACTAAGACCCCGCATCACAAATGCCATAAAGCGTATCACGAGGTCTCTCTAGACCGCACTACATGATCGAAGGCGCCATCGCCCGCAGATCAATGTGCGCGTCTATTCTGGAACTCTCGCACCCGCATAGGTCACATTGCACCCGCATAAGGTATTCCTCGAACTGGTCCTAGACCACGAGGTATACCCGCATCGGCGCAGCCTTAACCTCGGTATCCATCCCGACTTCGCACCCGCATAGCCCTCAAGGACCGCGATAGTCCTCGGAGACCGCATAGGAATCCCCGCGATCAAAGCTAAACACCGAATGATCACCAATCTCGAGCATATCGCGACCGCGATAGTCTCGCGACCGCGATAGCCGTATAGACCCGCATCAAGGGTGGCAAGCCCTCGGTATACACAGTCAAGGGGGTAGGTGATATAATAACATTACAATGGACTTACCGTTTAACAACGTAAGCACAACAAGAATGACCCCCTTACATAACAATCACAAGATACTAGCACAAGTAGCATCCTGACATGTTTACTTATCAAATCAACAAGAAAGTATTACAAGGCTATCACAAACCAATACAATCAATGTTTTTCACACAAGGTACTTTCTACTAACAAGTTCGAGTATCTGTCCCCAAAGTACTTCATACATTAAATCTTTAAAAGATCCGTTCCTATCACATAAGTCACACAATACCCGTAGTATAAAATAGAGTGACTGTCTTTTTAAGTAAACCAAAACACTTACCTTTGTAAAAACCAAGTAACAACATTATTTTCCAAACGTCCAAGTTTGCCTAATTTCAAATGTTCACGTTTCTTATTTTAGAAAGGTTTCGTAGTTCATAGTCTTATTCATTCAAGAATATAATTCTCTTTTAAACAATCTAAGAAACATAAGCCTTATGTGAGTAGGATATTCTTGTTTATAACAATCTTATTACAAAGACCGTGATCTAGAAATGTAATATCATTTTGTCTTATCTTAGCTTCATGCAGATGGAAGTTTCTAATGGTTTTACCAATACTTAATTATTCAAAACATTTCCTTTTTTAACGCCGCAATGGTTTGTCGATACACATCACGATTTCAAATCAAGAAACATTCTAAGCCGTTATACCTAACTTCCCATAAAGCTAGTATAACTCTTAAGTTTTCAAAATACATTACTACACATTCTTTCAAAGCGATTTATAAACCTTTTGAAATACTTCAAGTTCTTCATTACCACATAACAAGCCGCTTATAACACTTTATGTTTTACAAACAATCAAACATACGACGTCTACCGCACTACATAGTTCACACATATCATGCTAGAAGAGATAGGAAGAGGTTCACATACCGCGACGAGTATCGACTAATAGCAAACGCCCAAGTACCTCAAACCGCCGGGCTACTCCTTAGCTAAGAAGATTACGTCACGCGTAGCACTTCAACCTATAAGGCCACGCGCGCTATTAACATCGTAGAACATTCTACGTAAAATTCGGCAAAGACTCTCCCCGCCACAACAGAAATCTCCTCCTCTATCGAGGCCGGCTACCAAGCCAACCAGGGGGGGGTTATACATCTAACTCCGAGCGTACAATTCTACTATCTGAGTGCTCACTGTAATACAGTCCTAGGTAATTACAGTTCAGTTCAGTTCCTTATTCTTCAGGCTTAAGTCAAAAGACATTGCCAACAACTATGTTCAGTTCTATATATATAGTATACTTCAACTATATATTCTAACAACATGTAATATCCAATTACAATAGGGGGAACAAGATAATTACCTCGATAAGCCCATAATTATCCGAGTTTAAAGTCGATCCTTAGCAATGTTTCGCTCCTACTCCGGGTGCTCCATCCCGCTCCAAACAACCCTTAGAAGTTCTAACCAACTTCTACATAGCACTCCAACTAACCATGGAGATTTTCCTTAGGGTTTCGGTTAGAGACAAAAAGGACAAACGGTAGTATTTCCTGCTCTCATTATAGAGGTATCTTTGGAATACTACAAGGCATAAGGCTAAGAATTTGGGCATTATAACAATACTTTTGAGAGTATTTCTACCAATGGGTACCACGAGAACACCCAGTAGGGGTGCTCTCGTAGAAGGAACTACTAGGAAGGAGAGGGTGCTCTCGGCCACAAGGCCACATGAAAGGGGAGGAGGCTCTTGGGCGAGAGTCGACAAGAGGGAGGAGAGGGGTTCTCAAGACTTAGAGATTTGAGGATGAAGAAGTCTTCAAAGGGAGGGGTATTTATAGGGTAAGCAAAGGCCAACCAAGGGTCAAGATCTAGCCAAGTGCTATGCAAGTGTAGGGCAAGATGTGCCCAAGTGCCCCTAGTCCCTACTCCACAAATCCTCACAAAATATCTCACCAACTTGACTTCAAACGCCGAGGTGGTAGTCGACTCACCAACTCGAGGTGACAAGTGTCGCCCTCTCGTTGGTCCAAAACATTTCTCTCTCGGAAAAATCCGCAAAAATAAGAAAAGACATAGCCGAATTTTCCCTCGCAAGTTATGTAAAGCGTTTAGTCGAAAACGACTCTGTCCGCACGTGCCCAAATGTCATTCGGCGAGCCACAGGGGTGACACGTGTCACCCTCCTAATGGCCCAAAATAAAACAGCTTCCGAAAATCTCCACAATGGCCAAATTCTCGAAAACCAAGTGGGCCCCACAAAAGTAAATTTCACGTGGGCCCACGTGACCATTCAGAAAATAAAATTCCATAATTCTCTAATATTCCAGAAGTCCGAATACCAAATGGGAATCCAATTCCCATTAACGAACCTTTTCCTTTACAAAACGGAAACTTTTCCGTGGAAAAATCACTCTTTCCTCGCTCCAATCTTTCGCCGTATTCTCAAATGCGACGTCCTCGCATACATACCCTGGAACTACGGGGTATAACATTCTCCCCTCCTTAGAAACATTCGTCCCGAATGTTCCTTCTAAGTCTCAAAACAACCGTGCGCCGATGTAGTCTTCACTACTATACTTACGAGAACAATCCTGCCATACCTGGCCCCAGAAACAACTGCGCAAAAAAAATGCTTACCTCCAAGTCCACGGGGAAACACCTCTAACATCACCAAAATGATACCACTTTTGTCACTTTGCCTGAGGCATTAACCTTCTCAGGCGACCCAACAAATGGTGCGGTGCGTCACGATCACCGGTTCGCCGCTCGAACTCTTACCACCTTCTCGACATCGCCCGATTATCCAAAACTCGGGGTTACTATCTCTAACGTGGTCATTATTACTGGGAACACTCTGGATGGATCTTCGATACTTCCCCGAACATAACAATACGAAGGACCGGACGTACTGCCTCCTAAGTCGGACGGCAAATGCTAACCTATAGGCAACCTGGCCTATTCTCATGAACTCAAAGGCCCAGTAACTCGGGCTAAGTTCCTCTGTTCCCCAAAACTCGTCACACCTAACCACCGTCTGCTGGAACAAGCTGAACCAACTACGAACCCGCCAACATCGAACCAATCGGCCGCAACTTGCATTTCTGCCCCTGGCGTAAGACGACATCCGAACACGAAATGGTAGCTTAAACACTCCCACCGGAGACAATGATCCTCGCGGCTACCCGAAATCAAAACAACGGCGAGAGGCGAATGCGTCTGAGACTCAGCTGTCTGTCCGCGAACTCGAGAAGAGAAACTCGTACAGTACCGCACTGGGCTCCATCGTCATAAGGTGAAGGTAGGCGGCAAACCTCACAACCTTTCAGATAACATCAACACCGAGAGGAACGACACGACCGAAGAACACGATAGAGTCGCCCCATCGCCCGACCACCGTCGAACGCATCCACGAACTTGCGGCTAACTAAACATGGGCCTAACACCCTCATGACCCTAACACAAAAAGGGACCACCACAAACCGACCCCACCAAAACCTGGCGGGTTGACCCGCGGCACGGCTCAACCCGACCCGCGCACAATATTAGCTCCCGATCCGAACAACCTCTCTAATCACGCTACGAAAACCTATCGGTCTTCTTAGCTCAACTACCTTCTCTCATATTACGCTACTCGGGACTTATCCCAAAACATAGCTCACGTGCTATGCACTCGATAAGGGTCAAACATAACACTACACCTTCCCTCGAGATGGCCTTACCTCTAAGGTCTCTACGCATAAAGCTCTAAGGCTCACACTTTCTCTATCCCCCAACATCTTACTCGGTTAAACAACCATGATTTCTAATCACAACTAACATACTGCTACCAGAACATAGCACTTAAGGTATGCTCACCTTATCACATAAACAAAAACTCTAGAGGGTTAAAGATCTAACTGTATTTACTGTTCCACTACCCTTAGTCGTTCTAATCAAACCTGCCCCGTAGGGCGCATAGCTAAGGAAGGTGACGAACTACCCACGATCGAAGGCTAAGTCCTCCTACTAGGTCACCCATTCGACACATGGCCCTTACGGCCAAGTACAACAAGTACCAACTAAAAGCGACATTCCCGGGATGGCGTCATCACATGATGAATCGAAAACCACAGGTCGACCAACTCCTGCATACCAACGTCATTGAATCCGTGGGGACCTCTTTGCACTGGCGGATGTGCATAATCTAATCTGCTGGTGAGGCGACTTGCCTCGAAGTTACCAAAGGACCTAGCTGCTCTGGCCCCCTTCTGATGTCCTTCGTTAACCCGTCGATCTCTACGTTTCTCGGCCTGCTGCGTATAAGCCCGTTCATAGGCCATGCTCACGCCTAGCTGAAGAATTACTCTTGTACAACCCTCTCTTTAGATAGTCATCAAGACTCGCGGTACATCGGTATATTCTCTGGTAGCCACATCCATAGCTAGTAACAGGGTCGTCTCTCTGCAATCTATATTCTCTGTTCCAATCGTGGAACTGAAGGTTCAAATATCATGGCGCGATGGAGCTGCTGCGCGTGCTAAACTCTGCTGGGGCTAGTGGCGAGCATAACTCCCGAACAAAACACGCCCGGTGGTAATGGGCTGTGCCACGCAACCTCCGAACTCAACTCGCGGCTCCTCGGCCTTGCGCGCCTCCCAGGCGGGTTGCCTACGCGAGGCATAACGATAAGGAAAGAATTTCGTTAGAGGTCCAACTTTCAACACCGCCTAAGGCACGATCTCGGAGTGAGAAGAATAGAAACCATCCTAAATATCCTATAGCCTCACGATTATTGGTGTGGTGCACACCGATAATCAAGACTCTACTGGATACGGCCTGTAGACACTTTCCGAGGATTAACCTGGCTCTGATACCACTCTGTCACGCCCCGAAACCCGGGCCCGTGACTGGTGCCTTACCCCGGGCACCTTAGTGATACAACATCAGTGTCGTGAACATAAAAACATAACATGAGACAATGTAGTATAAAACAATAATCTGTGAAAACTTGCCTTCGGCATATATAAACAATCTTTTAAAGAAACGGTTTAATCCTTTTTACAAACCACACTTGCACAAGTACTACTGCACCTCTAAGATTTGCAACAACTATGGCGGACGGGCCGCCATACCACGAATGTAAATACCTACAACGCAGCGGACTATACCGATAACCGGAGAAGCGGAGCTTTCCCAAATCTTGAGCGTGACCCTAAGAGCGAGGATCATCGGGTGTACCTTTTCTGCGGCATGAGCAGCCCGAAAGTCGTACAACATGTACCAAGTATGTGAAGCGTAAGTATCATGGCGAAATCATAGTAGTCTATATAAAGCAGGAGACATGTATGATAACCAAACTACAGTTCACAACAACTAAGCGGTCATGTCAAGTCAGGGACTCACGCCAAAGTCATCACAATAAGACCGTGCGGGGTGAAATGCGAAGGCATAGCCGAGCTACTAAGACCCCGGTACCACAAATGCCATAAAGCGTATCACGAGGTCTCTCTGGGCCGCACCACATGATCGGCGGCGCGGCCCGCGGTATCAATGTGGCGTCTATTCTGGAACTCGCAGACTCGCGTAGGTCACACGAGACCCGCATAAGGTATTCCTCGAATCTGGTCCTAGACCACTGAGGTATACCCGCGATCGAAGCGGCTAACCCTCGGTATCCATCCCGGACTTGCGGCCGCGTAGCCCCTCAAGGACCGCGTAGTCCTCGGAGACCGCGTAGAATCCCCGCATCGTGCTAAACACCCGGAATGATCAGTCAATCCTGGAGCATATCGCGGCTCCGCATAGTCTCAAGGACCGCATAGGCCGTATAGACCCGCATCAAGGGTGGCAAGCCCTCGGTATACACAGTCAAGGGGGTAGGTGATATAATAACATTACAATGGACTTACCGTTTAACAACGTAAGCACAACAAGAATGACCCCCTTACATAATAATCACAAGATACTAGCACAAGTAGCATCCTGACATGTTTACCTATCAAATCAACAAGAAAGTATTACAAGGCTATCACAAACCAATACAATCAATGTTTTTCACACAAGGTACTTTCTACTAACAAGTTCGAGTATCTGTCCCCAAAGTACTTCATACATTAAATCTTTAAAAGATCCGTTCCTATCACATAAGTCACACAATACCCGTAGTATAAAATAGAGTGGTATTTGTCTTTTAAATAAACCAAAACACTTACCTTTGTAAAAACCAAGTAACAACATTATTTTCCAAACGTCGAGTTTGCCTAATTTCAAATGTTCACGTTTCTTATTTTAGAAAGGTTTCGTAGTTCATAGTCTTATTCATTCAAGAATATAATTCTCTTTTAAACAATCTAACAAACATAAGCCTTATGTGAGTAGGATATTCTTGTTTATAACAATCTTATTACAAAGCCGTGATCTAGAAATGTAATATCATTTTGTCTTATCTTGGCTTACATGCAGATGGAAGTTTCTCTTGGTTTTACCAATACTTAATTATTCAAAACATTTCCTTTTTTTAGCATTTGCGGTGGTTTGTCGATACGTCACGATTTCCAAAATCAAGAAACATTCTTAAGCCGTTATACCTAACTTCCCATAAAGCTAGTATAACTCTTAAGTTTTCAAAAATACATTACTACACACATTCTTTCAAAACGATTTATAAACCTTTTGAAATACTTGAGTTCTTCATTACCACATAACAAGCGGTTATAACACTTTATGTTTTACAAACAATCAAACACATATGCGTCTACCGTGCTACATAGTTCACACATATCATGCTAGAAGAGATAGGAAGAGGTTCACATACCTGCGCGAGTATCGACTAATAGCAAAAGCGCTCCAAGTACCTCAGCGCCGGCTACTCCTTAGCTAAGAAGATTACGTCACGCGTAGCACTTCAACCTATAAGGCCACGGCGACATTAACATCGTAGAACATTACGGAGAAAATTGACACCTCCCACACACAGCGTAAATCTCCTCTCTATCGAGGCGGCTACCAAGCCAACGAGGGTTATACATCTAACACGAGCAGGTACAATTCTACTATACAGTCTCTGTAATACGATCCTAGGTAATTCTGATTGATTCGATTCCTTATTCTTGAGCTTAAGTCAAAAGACATTGCCAACAACTATGTTGATTACATATATATAGTATACTTCAACTATATATTCTAACATGTAATATCCAATTACAATAGGGGACAAGATAATTACCTCGATAAGCCCATAATTATCCGAGTTTAAAGTCGATCCTTAGCAATGTTTCGCTCTACTCGGGTGCTCCATCCCGCTCCAAACAACCCTTAGAAGTTCTAACCACACATAGCACTCAACTAACCATGGAGATTTTCCTTAGGGTTTGGTTAGAGACAAAAGGACAAGCGGTAGTATTTAGACTCACGATAGAGGTATCTTTGGAATACTACAAGGCATAAGGCTAAGGAATTTGGGCATTATAACAATACTTTTGAGAGTATTTCTACGATAGTGGTACCCACGAGAACACCCCAAGGTAGGGGTGCTCTCGGGAAGGGCCTACTAGGAAGGGAGAGGTGCTCTCGGCCACAAGGCCACATGAAAGGGGAGGAGGCTCTTGGATGAGAGTCAACAAGAGGAGGAGAGGGGTTCTCAAGACTTAGAGATTTGAGGATGAAGAAGTCTTCAAAGGGAGGGGTATTTATAGGGTAAGCAAAGGCCAACCAAGGGCAAGATCTAGCCAAGTGCTATGCAAGTGTAGGGCCAAGATGTGCCCAAGTGCCCCTAGTCCCTACTCCACAAATCCTCACAAAATATCTCACCAACTTGACCGCTTCAAACGTCCAGGGTGGCCGTCAACTCCGCCCACTTGAGGGTGACAAATGCCGCCTCTCGTTGGTCCAAAACATTTCCTCTCTCGGAAAAATCCATAAAAATAAGAAAAGACATAGCCGGAATTTTCCTCATGAGTTATGTAAAGCGTTTAGTCGAAAAGCGACTCTAATCGTGACTTGTGCCCAAATGTCATCGGCGAAGCCACTGGGGGTGACACGTGTCACCCTCCTAATGGCCCAAAATAAAACATCTTCGAAAATATCCACAATGGCCAAAATCTAGAAAACAAAGTGGGCCCTACAAAGCCAGTAAATTTCACCGTGGGCCCACGTGACCATTTAGAAAATAAAATTCCATAATTCTCTAATATTCCGGGAAGTCAGAATACCAAATCTGGGAATCCAATTCCCATTAACGAACCTTTTTCCTTTACAAAACCGGAAACTTTTCCGTGGAAAAATCACTCTTTCTCCTTTCCAATCTTTCTGCCGTATTCTGCACGTGCGTCCTCGCATACATACCACGGAACTACGGGGTATAACAGCGAACTTGGTACAACAGTGTGGATAAGGTGAAGCTTATCGGAGGCTGATAGCGACCCGAAGTCGGCGAAGTCATATCGCGGATAATGGCGTGACTTGGAGTTTCGGTAGGCAGGGTCTTCTTGAAGGTGTCACCCATGAAGGTGTGATGAGATTCGGTAAGAAGGAAACTCAGCCCAAGGTACATTGGGCCTACCGATCGTCCGTAGAGTGGGCAAGGTTGCTACGAGTTGGATCTGCCATCGAGTTAGGCGGTACATCCGGTCTTCCATGTTTCTATGTTGCGGAAGTGTATCGGTGATCCGGAGAGTTTTCCCTACTAGTGAGGTCCAGTGACGGAGGGTTATCGTATGAGAGAGTCGTAGCGATACTCGTCGCCAGTCGAGCATGCGGACGAGATGTAGCTTAGTCAAAGTCTGTGGAGGAATGATAGCGGAGGAGAGATGACTTGGGAAGCGGAGGAGGACATGTTGAGGAAGTATCCTCACTTATTTCCTATACCTTGGGTAATTCATCTTCCTTACTTGTCAAGTTTTAAATTGAAGTATCTTTTGCTTAAATGCTTTTATGTGGCCATGTGTGGCATTTTTGGTATATCGGGGTTGTGAAAGGAAACTATGTCGCTAATTGACTCCGAAAGAACATTCGGGGACGAATGTTTCGAAGGGGGGAAGAATGTTACACCAGTAATTCTGGGACATGTTTTAAGAATGTAAGTAAGAACTCATGAGTGTTAAGATTTGAGACTTGTAAAATTTATCGGAAATATGAAATTGTCGGAAGCGTACTATTGTGACGAATGGGAGGGCGACACGTGTCACCCCCTTATTGATGCCTTGGTCGAATTAGGCATGGCCCTAATGGTCATTGACCATAGTCTTGGAAGACTAAGTCATGCAACTTGTAGCTTGATAATCTTGACTAAGTCAAAGGACCCACAAGGTCTTGATATTTAATAAGAGCTTATCCTAGCCACCCAAATGGTTGTATCATGACCCTCCAATGTGCTTTATATTACTACTAGTAGCAAGAGAGAGCTAACACTTAGCAAAATTTCACAAAAAATTGGATGAACATAGAGCTTTGCTCTCGGGTTCTCTATAGAAAAAAAAGAAAAATCTTTGTTTGTGATCCATTTAGCTCCACACTTTAAACCAAGGTTCTTATGTGTATTGTAAACATATCTCAATAGAAAAATCTTGGAAAAAGATAGTTTACGGGTTAGTCGCAAAACGAAAACCTAATTGTCTTTCTAGGTTTTGTTTGGAGATTTGAAGGATATTTGTTGGTGTTGTTCTAAGGGTCTCAGCAGCGGATTGAAGTATCTTGGAGAGGCTCTAAACTACTAAGGAGCGACTTGGTGGAGTTGGATTAAGGTTAATTGATGTATAATCTTGTATTTTAAAGGTGTAACAAGATTATATATGTCTAATGTTGTGGTTAGATTTACATTTTGCTAGAATTAAGTTGATATGTTGAAGTATATAAGTATTATGGATTGCTTGTAGCTTAACTCCGAAATGTTATACAAGCCACTTGAAGATTTGATTACTAATTGGTCGTTATTTTGAAATCGTCGCATGTCACTTACTTGAAGATTATGGTAGTTATAATCAAATGCGACTTGATATCATGTTATGCTACCAATGTGGATTGAAATGGAAATTGGATAAGAATTGGTATTGTTGTATTCATTATGGCCGAAAATTGGACTAGTAGTTGTATTAATTTGTTATCGTTTGTGGGGCGGAATTTTACACGTCTAGTAGGCGTGTAATCCCCTATTGATTAATTGCTTTGATTGTGCCTTAAGTGTGGCGTGTTTGGTTATTGTATTCGGCCTTGAAAAAGGTGGAAAAGTGAGTATAAACAAAGGAGGTGCTGTCCGATTTTCCGTAGAATTTAGCGACTTGACACTTATAATATTCTACGTTTGAAGAAAGGCTTTAATAGACGTATTGTGAATATTATAGGTTGACATACTACGGGCGGGACTTTGTACTTGGCAAGTGGTTGACCCGACAAGGTATGTAGAACTTTTCCTATCCTTTGAGCATGACTAGTTACACGTATATAGTACGGTAGACGTACAAGATCTTGATATCCTTTACTAGTTTATTGAATGGCCAAGTCGAGTGAGTTAGGAGATTAACTCGCTTCTTTGAAAGTATTAAGGATGTCTTAAGTTTTATTAAAGTTAAGGGACTTGAGGAGTTTTAAAGTATGGGATACTTGTTTCGTTGAAAACGTACAAGTCCCTTGGATAGGAAATTGTACATGACTAAGGTATAAAGTGAATATAACGACTTTATGGGGAGTTGGTTATATTGGCTTTATGGATAGATAAATGACTTGTTTTAATGTAAGACAATTTGATTTTAAGGCATCAATTGCCTAAGGTTTTATAAGAAAATGAGTCATTTGTTTTAAAGAGTAGAAGCACGTAGTACTTGGGTTAAATTCCCGGATTTTTATAAAAGACATGTTAGTGCCTTAGGTAAACTAAAATGAGAGTGTACATAAACAAGAATAATAAGAAGTTAGGGGATTCCTTAACTTGCTTATGTATTGTATGATAAGCCGGTAGTGCTTATGTTACGTGTGATAGCGGATTTGTCTTTGTGATATATTATTCGTTAGTGTCATTCCGGTTGTGGCATTGCATATTAGTGGATTTGCTACGCGTCACGAGGAATACCTCATGCGAGTCGTGGGGCTTATGCGGGTGAAATAGTCCCGTGCGGGCGGGTCCGACCTATCACGAGGAATACCTCATGCGAGTCCGTAAGGGCTTATGCGGGTGAAATAGTCCCGTGCGAGGAATACCTGCGGGTCCACGTGACCTATGCGGGTGAAATAGTCGAGTAGGATTGCTAAATTATCTGCGCGAGAGTGGTCTGCTTTGATCATGAGCTTCCTATTTTATATTGTAAGGAAACTACTATTTACTCATTGTTAGTAAGGCACGATTATCGTAATTTGATTATCATATGTCTCGGCTTTGATTTAGACTTATGATGTAATTGCGGTATTTTTCGATTTTACATACTTGGTACATATTATTATCTGACCCGCCATCGGGGCTGCGTTCATCTGCGAGAAAGGGTAGCGGTGGTGGATCCTCTCTTTGGATCACTTATCGGGCGTCGAAGCTCCATTTATCAGGAGGCTTGTCTCTTTTAGTACGATCTTTTCCACAGTGTTGTAGAGTTATGTACATTCGGGGTATGGCGGGCCCTGTCCGCCACGATTATTATTCCTAAGTGCGTATTCACATTTGTGGTTGAAATTGTAGAAGGTTTGTCTGATTGTACTTTTGTGTATGTTTATATTATGGAAGGCGGCCTTATCGGCTAGCCTGAGATGTTATTTGTTATACCCCGTATTTCCAGAGTATGTACGTAAGGACGTACGTAGAAAATTTGAACTTGTACTAAGGCTTGGCCGAATTAATTTTGTTCACAGCACCCGTTTAGAGTCGTTTTTAAATGAAGCGTTTTCCTGACTTTCGTAGGGAATTTCCGGCTATGTCATTTTTAATTTTTGCGGATTTTTAGAGGCGAAGCGTGTTGGGCCAACAAGAGGCGCCAGCACCTCCCATTGGCGGGCGTGAGGCTCAGTTGGGCGAAATGGAGGTGTAGTTGGTAGGATATTTTTGTGTGTTAGTTGGCACAGGACACGTGGGTGAATCTTGGCCTACACTTGCCTAGCACTTGGCTAAATCTTGGCCATTGGTTGGCCTTCACTTGACCTATAAATACCCCCCTTAGAGATGAAGAGTTCTTCATCCACAAAAGCTTTCAAAGTCTAAAAATCCTCTCTTCTCCCTTTGTTAGCAAATCGTCCAACACCATCCCTTGAGAAGCTTGGCGAGGCTACCCCACAGCCTAGCCAAAATCTACCCCCTTGGTAGAAAAGTTGTCTTCTAGTATCGTTATAATGCCCAAAATACCTAGCCCAAATCCCTTAGTCTTTAGTAGAAGTTGTGAAGAACTTCTAAGGTTTCTTAGACTCTGGAGCGTCTGACTTAGGAGCTAAACCTTGCTCAGTAGCGACTTTATCTAGGATATTATTGGGCTTACCGAGGTAACTAATCCTAACCCTCTTTGGAATTAGAATATACTTGTTGTAGTATTAGAACAAGTATTAGATACTTAGAAGAATATCACGAATAGAATTGAACTGTACTTAGGGTATTTTCTGATGAACTTACATAGCTCATGGGTAGGGTTGTGCTGCCGACTTCTGGTAGAATTATGAACCCTCTGTTTAGAATGACCTTGAGTAGTCTAGACTTTGATTGATGTCTGTGACTATTATGGTGACTCTGCGCGCGACATATTGACTTGGCGGTGGTTTTATTTGAGAAGGTATGTGATTCTTCCTAAAGCATGATATTTTACAATATATAGTGCGGTGAGCGTACGTGTATTATGAATAATAACTACGGCAATGTCTTTGACTTAAGCTGAATAATACTTATGGCAATGCCTCACGGCTTAAGCTGAATAATACTTACGGCAATGCCTCGCGGCTTAAGCACGAATAACAAGAAGCGAAAACATTTCAAAAGAATCTTGAATCATTTTTAACGGAAGATAAATACTTGGTTTTAAAACAAAAGCTTAAGAGTTATACTAGCTTTATGGGAAGTTAGGTATAACAACTTAAGAAAGATAAAAAGGCATTTACTTGTTTGTTTATAAAAGCCTTGTATTGATTCTGTTAAGTGTAATAAGATTGTTTGATAAGTAGACATGTTATGATGCTACTGTGTTAGTGTCTTGTAATCTTTGTGTAAAGGGGTCATTCTTCTTTGTGCTTACGTTGCTAGCGGTAAGTCCATTGTCTTTGTTATTGTATCACCTACCCCCTATTTATTATACGAGGGCTTGCCCCTTGATGCGGTCTCTACGGCTATGCGGTCTGTGAGACTATGCGGGCGGCGGTATGCTCGAGTTGATCATTAGGCGTTGCTGATGCGGGATTCCACTATGCGGTCTGTTGAGACTATGCGGTCTTTTGAGGCTATGCGAGTGCGGGAGCCTAGGCGGATCTGGGGTTAGCTGCCCGATCACGAAATATCTCATGCGGTGCATGTGGGACCTATCACGGGCTGCGGAAGTCGGGGGCTAGGCACGCGTAATGATACTATGGCGATTGGCCTTGCCCGATCATTAGCGGCCTAGAATAGACACATTCTGATTTTCCTATTGCTGTTGTTGTTTGTGATGTGGCACTATGTGCAATTGAACTGATTGTATTTGTGAAAAGGTTTTGAATACTCTGATTTCATTTAAGTACTTTATAGTTTCACATACTTGGTACCTGTTATCTTGACCTCGCCCGGAGGCTGCGTTCATCTGCGGTAAGGGCAGCAGTGCTAGATCCACGTCCTTAGGATCTTTGCGTTGGTGTCGAGCTCCGTCTTCTAGGAGGCTCTACTTTTAGGTATGATCTCCTGTATTGTAGATAGTTTTATGCGATCGAGGGTATGGCGGAACCTGTCCGCCATAGTTGTTACTTCCTTAGAAGTGCAGTACTATTATGCAGTTGGGATGTAGCTGCAAAACTTGAGTTATTTATATTATGCGAAAGGCAAGCTTTTCATCAGATAAAGCGTGTCTTATTTTATAAAGCTGTTTCTGTCTTGTTTTATATTCATGGTTACTCGATGTATGACTACTTGGGTGCCGGTGAGGCACGATCCACGAGCCGGGCGAGTCGTGACAAAAGTAGTATCGAGCGATTAATCCTCGGAAAGTGTCTAGGCCGTATCGATGAAGTCTTGATTATCGGTGTGTTGTGCACCACACGATGTCGGAGGCTATAGGATATTTAGGATTAGTTTCTATTCTTCTCATTACGAGATCGTGCTTTAGAAAGTGTGTTATAGGTTGGACCCCTCTAACGTATTCCTTTCTATGTGATTATGCCTGCGTAAAGCGGCCGGGCCGAGAAGGGCAAAGCGTAGGAGGCGCTAGCGAGACACCCAGTCACGAGGGCTCAGGCCCGGTCTATACGAGGCAGCGAGTTCTATGGCGCCCGGCCCAGCGAGACCACGGTACCCGCCTCATGTCCCGCGGCACGGGCGGAGAGTTAGGTACTGAGAGATGGCTTGACTATTGGCTAAAGTTGTGGCCCGATACGAGGAGAGGCTGGATCGGCAGTTCGGCTCAGCTCGATCGCACCGTAGTGCACCCAGAGGCGAGATAGTTTGAGGCTACGAGATTTCTTGAGTTGTAGCCCGCGAGTTTCTGGTCGGCGGAGGATGATCCGCGAGGAGTTCATCCGTCGGTGCGGAAGGATTATCACGGTGTCAGGGCTTGAGGCGAAATTTGTGACATTCGGTTCGCATCATTTGCGTGATCTGCATGATCGATTGGTTTGATTCATAGGAGCTTTCGGGAGAGCATGCACCTCAGCGGTATGGGATGAGTTTTGAGGCTTTTCTCACACACTTCTTGCCTCATGAGATGAGGAGAACGGTGATAGATTCTTATTCTTTGGCGGGGAGGGCCTTTGATGAGGAAGTCTGATGTCGAGTTTGATTCTTTGGCTCGATATGTCCACTGCCTAGTAGCGAGATGGAGGGCGAGTGCATCGCTATGTCGGCTGGGCTAGATGATTACATGGCGAGTCTTGTGCGGTGTGTCCGCTTGACGAGCATGGACATAACCCGTATGCGAGCTCATGCCTTTGGAGTTGTGAGGCGTAGAGACGCGGGTAGAAGCGATATCAGCGAGAAGAAGGCGAAGGCGGCGGTTCTTTTGGTGGTCCTCGGGGTGGCGCGTCAGTGAAGTCGGTGCACCACGGCCGGTATGAGCGCTCTACCTCATTCAGCCTGGCCAGGCGGTCGGCGGTCGGGGCCCGGGACTTGATTTCGAGTAGCGAGGTGCTAACCGTTCGAATGCGCTCGGTGTGCCCGTTGTGGCGAATACCGTGCAGGGCGTACTCGGGAGCTTGCTATACTTGTGGCCGCGGTCACTGCGAAGTTTGTCGGCCAGGCGGCGGTGGTAGGGCTCGGCCTCTGAGTGCATTGCGCTTCTTCATCCCAGCGATTACTCGCCGGAGCAAGGTACACATGGATCAGCGTGGCGGAAGGTCGTGGCGCGAGTCGATTAGCGGTCCTCGAGCGCGTATATGCTGTCCGGTAGCGGGATCGGGAGGCCTCGCTTTGATGTAAATCCGCGGTACCTTATCGGTTCGGGTTTGATGTGTATGCTTTGATAGATCCGGGTTCTACTCTGTCTATATATCTCCCTTGTTGCTAGTAGGATAGGGATAGAGCACGAGTCCATAGACCACTTTCGAGGTAGCTACGCGATGGGTGATTCGGTGGTAGCTCGGCGGGTATATAGAGCTTGTCTGTGACCATTTGCGATCGTCGGACCTGGCCGACTTGATAGAGTTGGAGATGATTGACAGCGTGATTATGGGGATGGATTGGCTAGCTTCTTGCTACGCCAATGTAGCTGCAGAGAGAAGTAATGCGGTTCCGGTTTCTGAGGCCGGTTGTTGAGTGGGAGGAGCACGGTATCGCGAGGGTAGGTTTATTTCCTACCTCGAGGCTAGGAAGATGGTGCGAAGGGTATATCTACCATCTCGTTCGGGTGTTTGATCACGAAGGCTGCGGTACGATTTTGAGCCAGTTCGATAGTCGGCGAGTTCCCAGACGTGTTTCGGATGACCTCGGGTATCCCTCACGAGAGGAGATTGAGTTTTGTATTGACATATTGCGGACACTCGGCCTATTTCCATTCGCCATCTGAATGGCACTGAGTTGAGAGAGTTGAAGGATCGGCTTAGAGATTTCTTTGGAGAAGGGTTTTATCAGACTAGTGTTTCTCGCAGGCGCGTGTATTGTTAAGTGAAGAAGAAGGGCGGGGCGCTGCGCATGTGTGTTGACTACAGCGGTGAACAAAGTGACCATTAAACGAATACCCCTTCCGGGATTGATGATTTGTTCGACGATTGCGAGCGCGAGATGTTTCTCAAGATTGATCTGCGTTCGGGCTATCATCGAGTTCGTGTCGAGAGAGGTGGATGTCCACATTTGCATTAGGACGTGCGGGCATTATGAGTTCGAAGTCATGTCTTTTGGGTTGACCAATGCTCGTGGTATTCATGGATTTGATGAACGAGTGTTCAAACCATTTTGGACACGTTTGTGATAGTGTTCATTGATGATATCTGGTTTATTCTCGCTCGGGCGGGAGCATGCGGAGCATTTGAGGCTGTCTTGCGATTCTCGGGACCAGCATTATGCGCCAAGTTTTCCAAATGTGAGTTTTGGTTGACTTGATGGCGTTTCTTGGGCATATTAGCGAGGTGATGGCGTTCGAGTGGATCGGCCAAGATCGAAGCGATCGGGACTTGGCCTGAACTCTTACTCCGTGAGGTTCGCGATTTTACGGGCCTTGCGAGGATATTATCGGTTCGTGGAGAAGTTTGCTTCTATCTACGCACCATTGACTAAGTGACTCGAGAAAGCGGCCAGTTTGATGGTGATGCTTGTGGCGGGGTTTCGATTCTTGAAAGAGACTAACGACGCCCCGTTCTTACTCTTCGGAGGTCGGATGGTTATGTCGTGTATTGTGATCGTCGGGCATCGGTGGGATGTGTGTTGATGCGGCATGGCGAGTTATAGCATATGCATCCCGACATTTGAAGAAACACGAGAGGAACTACCCGCGTGATTTAGAGTTGGCGGTATGATTCGCTTTGAAGATGCGGAGGCACTATTTGTATGGGGTTCACGTGGATATTTATACAGACCACAAGAGCCTCGGTATATCTTGACGGAGGAGTGAACTTCGTGAGGCGGTGGTTAGAGTTGCTTAAGGATTACGATGTTGATATCTGTACCACGGGAAGGCCAATGTTGTGGCGGATGCTCTTAGTCGTAGGTCGATGGGAGCTTATCGGATGTGACCGGCGAGGAGGACATGGTTCGTGATTTGCATCGATTAGCGAGCCTTGGTGTCGTTTGATTGATTACGATAGCGATGGGGTTAGAGTTCGTGAGGTTGCGAGTCTTCCATCGTCGAGGAGGTGAAGAGCAGCAGATTCGAGGATCCGGTTTGTGCGTTATCGTGTCTGACTCTTCGTGAGCAAGGGTCGCTTTGAGGTAGCACTGATGGGGTGCTAAGGTTTGAGAAGCGAGTTGTGTGTTCGGATGTTTGAGGACTTGTGAGTTCTTGGGAAGCACGGTAGCGCGTTACTCTATCCATCGAGTCGACCAAGATGTACCACGACCGATCGTGTATTGGTGGGATGGCTTGAAGAGGGGCGTTGCGAGTTCGTAGCTCGGTGCGTGTTGTCGGCGGTGAAGGTAGAGCACGAGGCACGGTGGTTTATTCTGACGATTGAGATCCCGACACGGAAGTGGGAGGTAATCAACATGGACTTCATCACGGGATTACCTCGCTCGGAGGAGACATGATTCTATATGGGTTATCGTCGGCCAGTGGCGAAATCAGCCCACTTTCTTCCGTTAGGGCGACTTTCGGTGAGGATTATGCGGACTTTACATCAGAGATCGTCGATGCATGGAGTCCCTAGTTCGATCATATCGAACGAAGGCGATTTACGGCTAACTTACGGAGTCGCTTCGAGGGGTTTAGGGGCCTTGGTGAGCTTTGAAATCTGCATTTCATCCACGCAGAGCAGGACGGCGAGCGCACTATCGGACTCTTGAGGATATCTTTGCGAGCTGTGTTATTGACCGGTGGTAGTTGGGAGGATCATTTGCCTCTAGTTGAGTTTGCGTATAATAATAGCTACCACTCGAGTATTGGATGGCGCCTTATGAGGCCTTGTATGGAAGGAAGTGCGAGATCGCCTATAGGTTGGTTCGATGTGGGCGAGTGCGGCTAGTGGGACCAGATTTGGTGCGTGGCGATGGATAAGGTGAAGCTTATCAAGGCGACTATTAATGACTCGAGTCGTGAAGTCGTATCGAGATCATCGTCGTCGGCATGCAGAGTTCGCGATAGATGATTAGGTTTTCCTAAAGGTGTCACCATGAAGGGTGTGATGAGATTCGGGAAGAAGAAACTTCGGCCCAAGGTACATTGGGCCATTTCAGTTGTCGCGAGGTAGGCAAGGTTACTACGAGTTGAATCTGCCGTCCGTGCGGAAGCGGTGCATCCGGTGTTTCACGTATCTATCTTTGAGGAGATGTATCGGGGATCCATCTAGGGTACACCGATTGGCGATGTCGGTGGCCAGGGGTTATCGTATGAGGAGATTCCCATAGCGATAGTCGATCGTCGGAGTTAGGCGTCTGCGGACCCGAAGGGCGTGGCCGTCAAAGTCTTGTGGCGGAGCGAGCTCGGGAGGAGATGGCGTGGGAAGCCAGGAGGACATGAGGCAGTATCCTCACTATTCCCCACCTCGGGTAATTCACTTTCCTACTTGTAAATTTCCATTATCATTTATGACTAAGTGTTGTTTTGTGGTAGTGTGTGGCATTTGCTAAGCTGTTTAAGCTTCTTGATAAGCATCTTGAGAAGGAACATTCGGGACGAATGTTTCTAAGGAGGAGAATGTTATACCGTATTTCGGAGTATATGCGTGGGGCGTGCGTAGAAAATTTGAACTTGTACTAAGGCTTGGCGAATTAATTTTGTTCACGGCACCCGTTTAGAGTCGTTTTTGGCGAAGCGTTTTCCACGACTTTCGTAGGGAATTTCCGGCTATGTCATTTTTAATTTTTGCGGATTTTTAGAGGCGAAGCGTGTTGGGCCAACAAGAGGCGCCACTTGGCACCTCCCATTGGCGGGCGTGAGGCTCGGATTGGACGAAATGGAGGTGTAGTTGGTAGGATATTTTTGTGTGTTAGTTGGCCTGGGACACATGGGTGAATCTTGGCCTACACTTGCACTAGCACTTGGCTAAATCTTGGCCATTGGTTGGCCTTCACTTGACCTATAAATACCCCCCTGAGAGCTGAAGAGTTCTTCATCCACAAAAGCTTTCAAAGTCTAAAAATCCTCTCTTCTCCTTTGTTAGCAAATCGTCCAACACCCTCCCTTGAGAAGCTTGGCGAGGCTACCCACCCCTAGCCTAGCCAAAATCTACCCCCTCCCTTGGTAGAAAAGTTGTCTTCTAGTATCGTTATAATGCCCAAAATACCTAGCCCAAATCCCTTAGTCTTTAGTAGAAGTTGTGAAGAACTTCAAGGTTTCTTAGACTCTGGGCGTACAACTTAGGAGCTAAACCTTGCTCGGTGACTTTATCTAGGATATTATTGGGCTTACGAGGTAACTAATCCTAACCTCTTTGGAATTAGAGAATACTTCTGTTGTAGTATTAGAACAAGTATTAGATCTTAGAAGAATATCACAGAATAGAATTGAGCTGCTCACTTAGAATTTGTTTTCTGATGAACTTACATAGCTCATGGGTAGGGTTGTCTTTGCCCGACTTCTGTAGAATTATGAACCCTCTGTTTAGAATGACCTTGAGTAGTCTAGACTTTGATTGATGTCTGTGACTATTATAGGCCGACTCTCTGCGCGCGCCATATTCAACGTGGCAGGGGGGTTTCGCTGAGAAGGTATGTGCTTCTTCCGAAAGCATGATATTTGACACTATATATAGTACGGTAGACGTTCATGTGTTGCGAATAATAACTACGGCAATGTCTTTGACTTAAGCTGAATAATACTTATGGCAATGCCTCACGGCTTAAGCACGAATAATACTTACGGCAATGCCTCACGGCTTAAGCTTTGAATAACAAAGAAGCGAAAACATTTCAAAGAATCTTGAATCATTTTAATGGAAGATAAATACTTGGTTTTAAAACAAAAGCTTAAGAGTTATACTAGCTTTATGGGAAGTTAGGTATATGACTTAAGAAAGATAAAAGGAGCTGTTTACTTGTTTGTTTATAAAAGCCTTGTATTGATTTACATTAAGTGTAATAAGATTGTTTGATAAGTAGGCATGTTATGATGCTACTGTGTTAGTGTCTTGTAATCTTTGTGTAAAGGGTCATTCTTGCTTTGTGCTTACGTTGCTAGCCGGTAAGTCCATTGTCTTTGTTATTGTATCACCTACCCCTTTGTTATACGGGCTTGCCCGTGATGCGGGTCTCTACGGCTATGCGATGCAGTGAGACTATGCGGAAGCCGGTATGCTCGGGATTGATCATTCAGGCGTTTAGCTTTGATGCGGGGATTCCTATGCGGTCTGTGTTGAGACTATCACGGTCTTTTGAGGCTATGCGGGCGGGAGCCTAGGCGGATCTGGGGTTAGCTGCCCCGATCGAGAAATATCTCATGCAGTGCAGTGGGACTTTATGCGAGTGCGAAGTCGAGGGCTAGGCACGCGAGAATGATACTATGGGCGATTAGCCTTGCTTGATCATTCGCGGCCTAGAATAGACACATTCTGATTTTCCTATTCTGTTGTTGTTTGTGATGTGGCACTATGTGCAATTGAGCGATTGTATTTGTGAAAAGGTTTTGAATACTCGATTTCATTTAAGTACTTTATAGTTTCACATACTTGGTACTGTTATGCTGACCTCGCCCGGAAGTGCGTTAAATGCGCGGTAAGGCGGCAGTGCTAGATCCACATCCTTAGGATCTTTGCGTTGGTGTCGAGCTCCATCTTCTCGGAGGCTCTACTTTTAGGTATGATCTCCTGTATTGTAGATAGTTTTGTACAATCGGGGTATGGCGAACCTGTCGCCATAGTTGTTACTTCGCTTAGAAGTGCTGTCTTGTATTATCTGATTGGGATATAAGCGCAAAACTTGAGTTATTTATATTATCAGAAAGGCAAGCTTTTCATCGAGATAAAGCTGTGTCTTATTTTATAAAGCTGTTTCTGTCTTGTTTATATTCCATTTGGTTACTCGATGTATGACTACTTGGGTGCCCGGTAAGGCACGATCCACGGGCCAGGCAGGTGGCGTGACGTATTATTTTCCATGTGTTTTATGTTGTGTATGTTCGTGCTATTCTACGATGTATACGAGCAGGGTGCGGGTAGGGCACGGATCGCGAGCCGAGTCGGGTCGTGACATAGAGTTATTCAAGGATTGAGATATCGATATCCTATACCATCGAGAAAGCGAGCGATTCTGAGATACTCTTAGTCATGGGTCTATGGGTGATGCATCGGATGGCGGCGAGATAGATTGGGCGTGGTCAGTGAGATTCTTCGATTCTGAGCCTAGAGTTCGATTATTTGTTTCAAGGTTAATGAAGTTTAGATCAGGAGGTTGCGAGTCTTAGTCATTGAGGAGGTAAGAGGCGATAGTATGAGGATCGATTATGATCTGGTATCAAGATACGGCTCTCAGAGAAGAGAAGAGCTGTTTGAGTAACCGGATGAGTCTTTGTGATATGAGATAGATTGTGTGTGCGGTCTTTGCAGGACTAGTCAGTGAGTTTTAGGGGAGGCATACGAGCTTATTGCTCAAATTGTTAGAGTCGACTAAGTTGTGTCGTGACCTTAGAGGTATGTCACGACCGAACAGACGCGTGGTAGTGCCTTACGGGCACCCAAGTAGACATACATCGAGTAACGTGGAATATAAAACAAGACATGAAATAATATGAAGTGAGAAAGCAGTTTATACGAGAAAAGTTGCCGCCGGCATAAATATATATAAACTTGAACAGTTACATCCCTTTTACAAACTACGCCACAGTGATTACTACGGACCTGCAAGAATGTTATAACAACAATGGCGGGGCGGGCCCGCCATACCTGAATGTAAGTACCTACAACGGCAGGGGACAATGCGAATAAGCCTCAGGAGACACGGAGCTTCCCAAAGCTGAGCTGTGACCACATGAGCGAGGATCAACAAGCGGTGTACCTACTGCGGCGTGAGCGCGGCCGAAGGAGTCGATCTGGCAGTACCAAGTATGTGGCGAAAATCAGTAAATGAAATCATAATAGTCTATATAAAGCAGAGGACATATATGATAACCAATTTACGATACACTGATATGTAGCGATCATGTTAAATCGAGGACTACGCGCCAAAGTCATCACTCGGAAATATAACCATGGGTCTCATGCCCACAATATCAATCATGCGGTGGAATTCCTTCCTCACTTGGCGATCCATGATATAAAAACACCAAGGAATACATGAACACGGGTCGTGTGTCATAATAAAGCTATGCGGGAGTAAATGCGAAGGCATAGCCGGCTACTAAAACCACAGTACCAACAATCTTTATAAAGCGTATCACGAGGTCTTTCTAGGCCGCGCCACGTAATCGAAGCGGGCCACTGCCCTCGGTATCAATGTGCGCGTCAAATCCTGGAACTTACGCGACTCCGCATACACATGTAGGCGCGTGAGGTATTCCTCGCATCGAGGGCAGCTAACCCGCGGCATCCTCCACGGACTCGTAGTCGCGTAGCGCATAGACGCGTAGAGGTAATTACCGCACACTAACACGGAACTCGTAGCTCGCATAGGTCCCTGGACCCGCGTGAGGCATCCCTCGCGTCGAGGCGACTTAACCCCGATATAACATGTCGAGGTGAGTGGTACAATACTAACATAACGGCTTATCGTTAAACAACATAAGCCTGATCAAGAAACCCTTTACACAAACATCACAAGACACTAACACGTAGCATCCTAACATGTTTACTTATCAAACCAACAAGAAAGTATTACAAGGCTATCACAAACCAACATAGTCAAGTTATTCACACAAGGTACTTTCTACTTTATGTCAATGAGTTCGGGTTTTATCCCCAAAGTACTTAAATACATTAACTCTTTAAAAACCAAGTACTCATTGCTCGTGAATGAGGTTTCACACTTTTTAACAAAATTCATATCAAGTCAATTAAGTCAAGTCTCTTATCTTTTAAGATCAAGTCTCTTATTTTCAAAAGATTCATAGATCATAGTTTTAAACACTTAATAACGTAATCTCTTTTTTTAAAACAATTTGAGTAACATATGCCATATGTGTGAGTAGGTTATTCTTGTTTATAACAATCTTATTAAAGCAGCCATGATCTAGGAAATGTAATACAAGTTTGTCTTATCTTAGCTTATATGCGGATGGAGGTTTCTCTTGGTTTTAATAATACTCGATTAGTCAATACATTTTCCTTTATTAGCGCTGCAGTGGTTTGTTCGATACTTATTCTCATTTCCGAAATCAATATAAGGCTTTCATAAACAATTAAGTAAACCGTTCCTTTTATCACTCTTAAGTCGTTATACCTAACTTCCCATAAAGCTAGTATAACACTTAAGCTTTTAAAAACAAGTATTACTCTTCTTTCAAAAACGATTCTTAATTCTTTTGAAATACTTCAAGATTCTTATTATTTAAAACTCAAGTCAAAGACATTGAAGTAAAACCACGTTCGATTAACACGCGTCGTCTGCGTACTATACATATTCTTTAAAATATCATGCTCGAGAGGATAGGAAGAATCACATACCTCATAATGAAATCCACACGCCAAGTCGAATATGTCGCGCGAGTATCAACCTATAATAGTCAAATACATCTATCAGCGTCTAGACTACTGCGTAGAATATTCTAGCGAAGGTGCTTATGCTACGGAAAATCGGGCGTGACTTCCTACAGTCAAACTACAAGTCTCATGTCTGATCATGTAATTCTGATTCAATTCTCTTCTTTTATACCATCCTTCTATACATCTTATACTCATTTCTATACTACTACGATGTAATTTCCAATTACAGTAGAAGGACAAAGATATTTACCTCGATAAGCGCAAAATTATCAAGATTTAATGTAGATCTGAGCAAGGTTTAGCTCTATGCATGCGCTCGAATTCGCTCCAAGAACCCTTAGAAGTTTCTAAACAACTTCTACTTAATACTTCAACCAACTATGAAGATTATCCTAGGGTTTAGTTTTGTGACTAAAGGGCGTAAAGTAGCATTTAGGGCTTTTTAGTATAGAGTAACTTGGAATACTACAAGGTATTAGGGCTAAGGTATTTTGGAATAGTGATAATACTTGGAGAATACTTTTCAACCAAGGGGGGGGGGGGGTATTTTGGACGAAAGCTTCAAGGAAGGGGGGTAGTGTTTCGGCTAGCACTACTAGGAAGGGGGGGGGGGGGGAGATGGTGTTGGACGAGAACTCTTCTAAGAGGGGGAAGGATTTTTAAACTTGGAAAATGTTTAAGGGATGAAGAACTCCGTCAACTAAGGGGGGTATTTATAGGGCCCTCAATGGCCAAGATTCAAGCAAGTGTGTGGATGAGATTTGGACAAGTGTTGTGTGGGTCCCACCTTATCTATCTACCCAAAAAATATCTACAAAACATTGACCAAATGTTTTAGGGCTTTAAAATGATAAGCGTGCCATCTTTCTTTGCCCACAAAACGTCCAACATTGCCACCTAAGGGTGACACATGCGCCTCTATAGTCCAAAATATTTCATCTCTCGGAAAAATCCAAAATAAATAAATTATTGATCATGAAATTCCTTTACAAGTTTGGAAATTTTAAAATCGGAAAAACGAATCCTACATTCTTGTCCTACTAAAGGCTTGTATTTTTATCGTCGTCCTCACATACTCTGGAAATACGGGTGTAACATTCTCCCTCGCCCGAAACATTAGTCAGAATGTTCATTCTCAACAGATAACGATAAAGTTCCTCTTAACTTAAACAAGTTGCCAATGCCACATGGCCACCAAATAACATCTGTATGAAATACTAAAATCCAAGTCCACGAGAAATCACCTCCATCATCACAAAATCTCCTACCCAAGGTCTAAAAGATACTCATGCACTTTACTTCATAAGAAATTGATCAACTTATTCTCTTAACCCGTACTCGCTTAACAACTTCGTCGTACCTCGCATGTACCTCGAACTCTTTCTCATAAACTTACCACATTTACATTATTGCTTGGTTCCAAAATCTGCAGGTTACTATCTCAACTTGGTCATCGTTAAGCGGAACACTCTGGATGGATCTCGATACTTTTAGAACATAGCAACATGAAAGGCCGGACGTCTTGCCTCTAAGTCGGACGGCGGTGCTAACATAGGCAACGGCCTATTCTACCAATATGAAAATGCCCAAAGTACTTTGGGCTAAGTTTCCCTGTTTTCCAAAACTCGTCACACCTTAGGTGGTACCTTAGACCAGCGTCGGCTGAACTCAAGCGTCGGCCCGATTATCCGCGACTTACGTTGACTCGGCTGCCGATAACCTCTTACGGATAAGCTTCACCTATCCACGTCCTGCTGAAACAAGTATGTACCACTATCGAACCTTGCCAACATCGAACCAATCGATCGGCAACTACTTCCGCCATACAAGGCGTCATAAGGCGATATCAGAATCTTGAAATGGTAGCTATAAAACACTCCCTCAATAGGAGGCAACAATCCTCGCGGCTACCGCGAAATCAAACGGCAGGGTGAATGCGTCTTGAGACTCACGAGTTCCTAACCTGGTAAAACCTCGAGAATCAAAAGAAATAAGCGTAACACAGGCTCCGCTGTCATAAAGTAAAAGTAGGAACCGTGCGGCGCTACAACCTTCGATACATAACATCTCGCATAACCTCTGCCAGTAATCGATTCGGCGAAAGACAAGATGGTGACCAGTAGGGCGTCTCTGGTCGACGCACCCACGAACTTCGTGCGATGGTTAACTAAACTTGGGCCTAACACCTCGTGACCCTATCAAAGCGGGACCACGCATTTTCTTTTCTTGGCCGGGCTGCGGGTTGACTGCAATCTGGCCTCGGCAGGCCCGTTTATCGCGCCAGCTCATGTTCCGATCCGGAACAATCTCACCATCAGTCACGAAAACCTAGTGGTCTTCTTAGCTCACTACCCTCTTTCATTTCACACTACTCGGGGACTTATCACAAACATATCTCACGTATACTATGCACTCACGATAAGGTCAAACATAAAAATAAATCTTTTACTCATGGCCTGCCTCGCCTCTAAGGTCTCAGCGTATAAAACTCTAAGGCTCATACTTTCCCTATCCCAATCTTACCACTTTTAACTACTCATGATTTCTAATCACAATTAGCACAATGCTATCTGAACACACTTAAGATATACTCATCTTATCACGCATACTAATCTAGAGGGTTAAGGATATGCACATATCTCTGCTTCACTCCGCTGTCGTTTTAATCAATCACCTGTTGGCGCATAGCTAGAAGGTGATGAACTAGCCACGATCTGAAGGTGAGTCTACATCCGCGCCTGCGGTCGGACAATTTCTAACAAAATGGCCTGCGTCAGCATAACAATTTGTCGAAGTAATGCGACACTCCCAGCGTGACACCTACCACAACGGCCACGGTGGGGTGGCCTCCTACTAACACTTCTTCCTCTCGAATCCTTTGAATCCGCCGATCGGTGGTGAGTCCTCTCTGCATCCTCTCTTGAACATTCTTTCACGTACACGGCTGACGCGAGTAAAACAAGCACCAACAAAAAGCGACATTCCACAGGATGGCGCGCTTTATTGTTGCTGCGAGAAAAACTGAATCGGTGTTGGAACCTCGTGTATGTTACACACGGAAATTCGGATATGTTTATGGGCGTGTGTAAGAACTCAAAAATGTTAAGATTTGAGGCGAGTAAAAGTTTGTCGAATTTTTGGAATTGGTGGAAGCGAAATATTGCGATGAGCGGGAGGCGACACGTGTCACCCCCATGGTCATGGACGAAATTGTCATGGTTAGAATGGTCATTTGACCGTAAATTAAATGACCAAGTCTTGCTAGTCTTGAAGCTTGACAAAGTTGACTAAGTCAAAGGCCACTAGACTTGATCCATGTGAAACTCATCGAAGCCACACAATTGTGCTAATCTTAACCCTCCATCATGTTATATATTGTATGCTAGTGCAAGACAAGCTCACACTTAGCAAAATTTCAAAGAAATCTTGAAGAGCTCTTATGTAGCTCTCGGCTTTGAGGTATTTTCAAGAAGGAAAATTTTCAATTTTTGTCAATAATCTCCCAGCTTTAAACCAAGGTACCTAAGGGTATTGTAAGTATTTCTCAATAGAAAGATCCAGGAAATGTGGCGTTTTAGTATTAGTCATGGCGAAAACCTAGAGGTTCTTCAACTTTGAAGTTGGAACTTGAAGATGAGTTGTTCATGGGCTACAAGGATTGCTTGGAGTGGATAGGAGCGTCGAAAGGAGGAGCTAAAGTTGCTAAGGATCGACTTGTAGTCTTGGACCATATTTGGGCTAAATGAGGTATAATCTTCGTCTTACTTTTGTAATTGAAGATTCAATGTTATTATAAGTTAGAAATGATCATGTGATATGTATTATGAAGTTTGATAAGTGTTATGGAATTTTAGGAGCTCAAAACCGAAATGGCATGTTTAGCCCTTTGAAATTGAAATACAATTTTGGTCGTTATGTAGAATCGTCGCATATTTACCTACTTGAGGATTGTAGTGGTTGTAATCGATTGCGGCTTGATATCATGTTATACTAAACCACTTGGTTTGAAAAGGGATTAGAAGCGATTTGTATTGTTGCCCTATGTTTAGCGAATGGACATTGTAGTTTAGACTAGTTTGTTTTATATTGTGGGGCGGAATTTTACATGTCTTGTTAAGCGTGTAATCCCCTATTGTTAACTACTTTGTTGGGCCTTAAATGCGGCGTGTTTGGTTATTGAATTCGGCCTTAAAAAAGGTGGCAAAGTGAGTAGAAACAAAGGAAGTCTTTGTCAGATTTTCCGTAGAATTTAGTGACTTGCACTTGGAATATTCTACGTTTGAAACTAGAAGTTAATAGACGTACTATGGTCATTATAGGTTGGCCTACTACGTACGGCGATTGGACTTAGCAAGTGGATTAAACTGAAGAGGTATGTGGAACTTTCTTATCTCTTGAGCATGATTAAGCTGTAAAGGTATAGTACGGTAGACGTACAAGATTTTGACAATCTAGTCTATTTGATATCCTTGGCTTATTTTAAGAATGTTCAAGTTGATTGAGTTAGGGAATTAACTCACTTGTTTAAATATTAAGGATATCTTGGTTTTCAAAAGTTAAGAGACTTTATGTATGTTGAAAGTATTTTGATACTTGTTTTGTTGGAAAGTTTAAAGTCTCTTGGTTATAAGGAAAAATGTAAGTTGGTAATGTATAAGGCTAGTATAGCGGCTTTATGGGAAGTTGGTTATAATAGCTTTATGAAAAGTTTAAAGTGATTTACTCTAAGTAATTTAAAGTTAAGGGACTTGAAGAGTTTTAAAGTATTTTGATACTTGTTTCGTTTTAAGCGTATAAGTCCCTTGGATAGGAAATTGTACTTGACTAAGGTATAAAGTGAATATAATGACTTTATGGGAGTTGGTTATATTGGCTTTATGGAAAGATAAATGGCTTGATTTAAATGAAGGCAATTCGATTTTAAGGCGACAATTGCCTAAGGTTTTATAAGAAAATGAGTCATGATTTAGAAACTTAACTTTATTTCTAAGGGTGTTGTGACTTGCCTTGAAATGTAATTTGGACTTGATACTAGGATTAATAGTATCTTGGAAGTTTTCTACTAAAAAGAGTCATTTGTTTTAAAAGTAGAAGTCGTAGTACTTAGGTTAAATTCGGATTTTTATAAAGACATGTTAGTGCCTTAGGTAAACTAAAATGAGAGTGTATATGAACAAGAATAGTAAGAAGTTAGGGGATTTTTAACTTGCTTATATATTGTATGATAAGCGGTAGTGCTTATGTTATGTGTGATAGTCGGTTGTGCTAGTGATATATTATTCGTTGCGGGGTCGTTCCGGGATTGTGGCATGCGTATTCCGTTGATTTGCTACCGCGTCGAGGAATACCTCGTGCGAGTCCGTAAGGGCTTATGCGGGTGAAATAGTCCCGTGCGGCGGGTCCGACCTATCACGAGGAACACCTCATGCGAGTCGTAAGGGCTTATGCGGGTGAAATAGTCCCGTGCGAGGAATACCTCAGCGGGTCCACGTAATCTATGCGGGTGAAATAGTCGAGTGGGATTGCTTAATGACAACTGCGGCGGGTAGTCTGCTTTGATCGTGAGCTTACTATTTTATATTGTAAGTATACTCCTATTTACTCTCATTGTTAGTAAGGCCTGATTATCTTGTTTATTGAGCTATCATACATGTCTCGGTTTTATTATAGACTTATGATTTCATTCTGATGCTGATTCCACATGTTGGTACATGTTATGCGACCTCCTTGAGTGCGTTCATCTGCGGTAGAGTCTGAGTTCTGATCCTCGCTCTTAGGATCCTTTGTTCGGTTGTTGAGAAGCTCGCTTTATTAGGAGGCTTATCACAGCATTGTCGGTTGTCGTACATTGAGGGTATGGCGGGGCCTATCATGAAAGTTGTTATTCTTAAGTGCGTAGTCACATTGTGGATTGGGTTGTAAAGAAAAAAATGTCTTTTATTTTACGGATTGAGTATATTTTTACGGAAGGTGGCCTTATCGGCTAACTTTGTTGTTGTTTATTGTCTAAGTTTATATGTATGTTCATTGCTATTCTCGATGTATACGATAGGGGTGCGGGTAGGGCACGATCGCGAGCTTGGTGCGTCGTGACAAAAGTGGTATCGAGCGGTTAGTCCTCGGAAAGTGTCTACAGAGCCGTGTCTAGTAGAGTCTTGATTATCGGTGTGTTGTGCACCACATCTATAATCGAGGAGGCTGCGAGGCATTTAGGATTAGTTTCATTCTTCTCACTCTAAGATCGTGCGATAGAAATTTGTATGGTTAGGGTCGTCTCTCACTAACGATTATGATTGTTTGCGACTACGAGAAAGCGTGATGACCGGGAAGGATTATGTGGATTGCGTATCGGGTAGGTAATGTTTGTAGTATAGTTGGTATTGTGACATCTGACTATCTGATTTGTGTTTGGGGTCACGTATGTGTTGCCTAGGATAATTTTAGATTACGAGTTTGGTAAGGGCTAAATAAATATCGGGAAGGTATGAAACAATTTAATGAATTCTCATGAAGTTTTACGTGCTAATTTGAGATAATTAGGAAATGATGAGTTATCGGAAAGGTAGTGGACCCTTAGAAGTTATTATTAAGAGACTAAGTGGAAGACTATGTTAGTAACTTAAGCTACGTGGTATGCTTAAAGGGAATTATCTGGCGAGATCAGGACGAAGAAAGTATGGTTGTTGTGGTCAAGACAACACGATTATGGTATTATGAGAAGTTTTGTACGATTCACGAGGTGATAAGATAGGCTTGGGCATGGAAATTGCGAGCCTAAGAATGTTGATAACCAAGAGACCTTAGATATATAAGGCATACCGGGTAGTAAAGGGTTAAGACGGACTAAGGAAAGAGTTAAATACGGCCGAGTCGGGTTGAGGATCTATTAAGTGCGCCCATAGCTTGAAATGAAATGGGATCGGTTGGTAGTAGTCACTTCGTGGCGAGTCACGAGTGCGAGGCCCAAGTTTAGTTAACCATTTTACGGGTTCGTGGGCGTGTTCCACGGAACAGAGTTGTGAGGCCGGAATGGGCCTTGTATTGTTTAATCTAGTAACTCAAAGATTGGAGACCGGATCGATATGAAGGCTATGTCGTGCGCTAAAATAAGTTTGGGAATGCAGGAAGAAATGCGACCGGTGAAAAGAGAGCAACCAAGTGTAAAGAAATAAAGCTGAATCCGTGAGAACCTTTCGAGAGACTACAGTGGGTGTTGGGTGGTATTTGGCGGGTAGATAATAATTACGATAACGATACGATCGTTGGACCACTAGCGGACCTAGCAGTGTTATGACGGACATTGAGGTTATTACAGTGCGGACTAGTTGGCCTCTTGTTATGCCAGCGTGGACTCTGAGAGAGAGATTGATGCCGATTATCAGTGGAAAGGAAGAAGTGGTGGTAACGATGAATTACTCTTCCTTCTTTGACATAATTGAATTTGAAGGAATTTATGTTAAGTGCCTAGCAGTACTTGGGGTTAGTTTGGTGTGGCGGTCGGGCACGACGCCGGATAATTCGGGAAAATATGCAAGGCTAGGATAAAATAAATGCGGTCTTTGCAGTGAAAGTGAGGCATCTTTGGTAGGTTGGAAAAATCTACGAACTTAAGAGCGGTGCGTGATGATTAGCTAATTCTTGGACATGAGGACCTGTGATTAGGTTTGTGACTCGAGGAAAGTTTAAGAAATGGAGATAAGTTCTCTTCCGTAAAAGGGCGGTTTGCGTATTATGGGATTGCGTGTACCCGTGTTGTTAGATGAAGAATATAAAGTGGTAAGGTCTTGGTATCGTCGTGTCATAGATTCTGATTGTAGATAGCAGTGGGAAAAGTGTTGTGTTGGGGTAATTAAGAGCAGCGTCAGAATCGGTCGAAGTATCGTAAAGATATAAATGTAGGTTGCGAGATATGATTACCCGGACTAGTGTAAAGACCGGTAGTAAATAATGGGAAGTAAGAACATTTAGGAAATGTGGTAACACCTAGCTATAGGCTCTGCTGTTGGGAAGGAAAAATCGGGTTACTCTTGGCGAGATCAAGAAATCCCCACAAAATGTGATTGTGATAAGTCTTAGTAGTGAGGCAAGCAAAGGAATCAAATCTAAGTTTAGTGACCAAGTTTGGTTCTGTGAGAGAAAGGAAACATGAACCATAAGTGAGATTAAGGATACCGAATATTTCGAGGAATGAGAAAGACTTCGATTATTGAAAGATAAGTTGACCACGACTACTGATTCTAACCCCTCTGTGAGACTAGAGGTAGGTTATTATGATAACACGTTGGGTGTTAGGTTAGGTTGTGTCTTGTATGAACCCGATAAGGATAGAGCCTATGTTTTCCGGTAGTTAGGGAAGCGGGAAAGAAGTACGCCACTCGCGATTTAGAAGTGGCGGTTAAATCATGCCTTGAAGATTTGGGGCATGGCGTATATTAGACTTCATATGGATATTTATGCAGACCACAAAAGCCTCGGTATATCTGTGGAGGCGGTAGAATTTGCGGCAGCGATGGTGGTTAGAGTTATTCAAGGATTGTGATATTGATATCCTATACCATCGGAAAGCCAAGGCGATTCTGAGATACTCTTTGTCGTGGACCTAAGGGTGATACGCGGATAGGCGACGGATAGGCGAGGATATGGTCGTGAGATCCTTGATTCACGAGCCTAGGGGTTCGATTATTTGTTTCAAGGTTAGAAGTTTAGATCCGAGAGGTTGCCGAGTCTCCGTCGTTGGGAGGTAAGGAGGTGTGATATGAGATCGATTATGATCGATATCGAAATCGGCTCTCAGAAGAGAAGAGCACATTAGAGTATGCCGGATGAGTCTTTGGGAGATGAGGATAGATTGTGTGTACCCAGTGCTGCAGGGCTAGTCAGCAGGTTATAGGGGAGGCATACAGTGCTTATTGCTCAAATTGTTCGGGGTCGACTACGTTGTGTCGTGACCTCAGATGTATGAATGGGTAAGATAATAGGAAAAGGGACATGGCGAGTTCTTGCTTAGTGTCGAGTTAGTAGCAGTCATGGTTGTGCACCAGAAGCCCAGTGGGCTATTGCAGGCGATTGAAATCCCAACCTAGATATGAGAGGTATTTAATATGGATCTTGTTACAGGGTGGCATCGTACCCAGAGGAAGTGCGACTCCCTGGGGGTCATGGTAAATGGTGTGAAACCAACCGTGTTCTTAGGTTAGGACCACTTACTGGTGAGGTTCGTGCTAGCTTTTATAGCGAGGATTGTGAGGCTGCACGGGGTTCCTGCGTTTATGATGTCGGATAGATGAGCTCGATTACAGATAACCGGAGGTTTTTGAGAAGGGTTTTAGAGGCCTTGGTGGGTCTCGGTGTTGCATTACACCCTCGGGCCGGCCAGACGAGCGAGCGTACTATCGAGCATTTGGGGATAGGTAAGCGGGCTGTGTTATTGATTCGAGAAATAGCGGGAGGGTTAATTGCCTCTTGTTGTATTGCGTATGATAACGATACCGCCGGTATTGAGATGGCCGTATGAGGCCTTGTATGTAGAAAGTGTAGATCGTCGGTTGGATGGTTCGACATAGGCGAGTTCGATTATTTGGTCGGACTTGATTCAGTGGTGTGGATAAGCGAAGCTTATCAGGAAAGATTATTAGTAAGCTTAGAGTGGTGAAGCTTTATTGGATAAGCGTTGACACGTAGGGTTGACGACATTTTAGTATGAGTATTGTTATGTGGCCTCGTGTGGTAATATTGACGTAGGGGTTGTAAAAAGAATAATGTCGCTATCTTTAAGTTTGACTCAGAAAGAACATTCGGGGGCGAATGTTTCTAAGGGAAGAATGTTACACCGGAAATTCGGGATATGTTTATAAGGGCGTGTGTAAGAACTCAAAAATGTTAAGATTTGAGGCGAGTAAAAGTTTGTCGGAATTTTTGGAATTGGTGGAGCGAAATATTGCGATGAGCGGGAGGCGACACGTGTCACCCCTTATAGTCATGGATGAAATTGTCATAGTTAGAATGGTCATTTGACCATAAATTAAATGACCAAGTCTTGCTAGTCTTGAAGCGACAAAGTTGACTAAGTCAAAGGCCACTAGACTTGATCCATGTGAAACTCATCCAAGCCACACAATTGTGCTAATCTTAACCCTCCGTCGTATTTATATATTGTATGCTAGTGCAAGACAAGCTCCACTTAGCAAAATTTCAAAGAAATCTTGAAGAGCTCTTATGTAGCTCTCGGCTTTGAGGTATTTTCAAGAAGGAAAATTTTCAATTTTGTCAATAATCTCCCACTTTAAACCAAGGTACCTAAAGGGTATTGTAAGTGTTTCTCAATAGAAAGATCCGGAAATGTGGCGTTTTAGTATTAGTCATGGCGAAAACCTAAGAGGTTCTTGACTTTGAAGTTGGAACTTGAAGATGAGTTGTTCATGAGCTTCAGGATTGCTTGGAGTGGATAGGAGCATTCGAAAGGAGGAGCTAAAGTTGCTAAGGATCGACTTGTAGTCTTGGACCATATTTGGGCTAAATGAGGTATAATCTTCGTCTTACTTTTGTAATTGAAGATTGATGTTATTATAAGTTAGAAATGATCATGTGATATGTATTATGAAGTTTGATAAGTTTTATGGAATTTTAGGAGCTCAAAACCGAAATGGCATGTTTAGCCCTTTGAAATTGAAATACAATTTTGGTCGTTATGTAGAATCGTCGCATGTTTACCTCTTGAGGATTGTAGTGGTTATGTCGATTGCGGCTTGATATCATGTTATACTAAACTACTTGGTTTGAAAAGGATTGGAAACGATTTGTATTGTTGCCTATGTTTAAGAATGGACATTGTAGTTTAGACTAGTTTGATTTATATTGTGGGGCGGAATTTTACATGTCTTGTTAAGCGTGTAATCCCCTATTGTTAACTACTTTGTTGGGCCTTAAATGCGGCGTGTTTGGTTATTGAATTCGGCCTTGAAAAGGTGGCAAAGTGAGTAGAAACAAAGGAAGTGATGTCCAGATTTTCCGTAGAATTTAGTGACTTGCACTTGGAATATTCTCGTTTGAAACTAGAAGTTAATAGACGTACTATGGTCATTATAGGTTGGCATACTACGTACGGCGATTGGACTTAGCAAGTGGATTAAGCCGAAGAGGTATGTGGAACTTTCTTATCTCTTGAGCATGATTAAGTTGTAAATGTATGAAATGCAGTGAGCGTCTGAGATTTTGACAAACTAGTCTATTTGATATCCTTGGCTTATTTTTAAGAATGTCCAAGTTGATTGAGTTAGGGAATTAACTCACTTGTTTAAATATTAAGGATATCTTGGTTTTCAAAAGTTAAGAGACTTTATGTATGTTGAAAGTATTTTGATACTTGTTTTGTTGGAAAGTTTAAAGTCTCTTGGTTATAAGGAAAAATGTAAGTTGGTAATGTATAAGGCTAGTATAACGGCTTTATGGGAAGTTGGTTATAATAGCTTTATGAAAAGTTTAAAGAGTGATTTACTCTAAGTAATTTAAAGTTAAGGGACTTGAAGAGTTTTAAAGTATTTTGATACTTGTTTAGTTTTAAGCGTATAAGTCCCTTGGATAGGAAATTGTGCTTGACTAAGGTATAAAGTGAATATAACGACTTTATGGAGAGTTGGTTATATTGGCTTTATGGAAAGATAAATGGCTTGATTTAAATGAAGGCAATTCGATTTTAAGTGACAATTGCCTGGGTTTTATAAGAAAAGAGTCACTTGATTTAGAAACTTAACTTTATTTCTAAGGGTGTTGTGACTTGCCTTGAAATGTAATTTGGACTTGATACTAGGATTAATAGTATCTTGGAAGTTTTCTACTAAAAGAGTCATTTGTTTTAAAGTAGAAGTCGTAGTACTTAGGTTAAATTCAGATTTTTATAAAAGACATGTTAGTGCCTTAGGTAAACTAAAATGAGAGTGTATATGAACAAGAATAGTAAGAAGTTAGAGGATTTCTTAACTTGCTTATATATTGTATGATAAGCGGTAGTGCTTATGTTATGTGTGATAGCGGATTTGTGCTAGTGATATATTATTCGTTGCGGGGTCATTCAGGGATTGTGGCATTGCATATTTAGTGGATTTGCTACCAGCGATGAGGAATACCTGTCGCAGTCGTAAGGGCTTATGCGGGTGAAATAGTCCCGTGCGGTAGGTCCGACCTATGCGAGGAATACCTCGTGCAGTCGTAAGGGCTTATGCGGGTGAAATAGTCCCGTGCGAGAATACCTCAGCGGGTCCACGTGATCTATCACGGGTGAAATAGTCGGGAGTGGGATTGCTTAATGATCTGCGGTGGGTAGTCTGCTTTGATCGTGAGCTTATATTTTATATTGTAAGTATACTATTTACTCTCATTGTTAGTAAGGCCTGATTATCGCATTTATTGAGCTATCATACATGTCTCGGTTTATTATAGACTTATGATTTCATTCTGATGCTGATTCCACATATTTGGTACATGTTGTCTTGACCTCATGAAAGTGCGTTAAATCTGCGCGGTAGAAGTCTGATTCTTGATCCTCGCTCTTAGGATCAGTTGGTGTTGAGAAGCTCTTTTATTAGGAGGCTTATCCACAGCATTGTCGGTTGTGTACATTCGGGTATGGCGGGGCCTGTCATGAGTTGTTATTCTTAAGTGCGTAGTCACATTGTGGATTGGGTTGTAAAGAAAAAAAAATGTACTGTTCTATTTTTGGATTGAGTATATTTTTACGGAAGATGGCCTTATCGGCTAGACTGTTGTTGTTTACTGTCTAAGTTTTTGTGTATGTTCATTGCTATTCTCGATGTATATACAGCAGGGTGCGGGTAGGGCACGATCGCGAGCAGTCGGGTCGTGGCGATGTATCTGGTCGAGAAGCCACAGGCTCGACCAACTCCTGCGTACGAGCGTCCACGAACCACGTGAAAACTACTCTGCCTTGGCGGGCGCATATCGATCTCTTCTTGAGGCGATTCACCTCGAAAGTTACCAAAGGACCTGCAGGCTGGCCTCTTACGATCTTGGTTAACTTTCGATTCCTACGTTTCTCGGCTGCTGCGCATAAGCGTCACGTAGGCCATGCTCAGCTTTGAAGAGCTACTCTTGCACAACCCGTAGATAATCATCAAGGCGCGATAAATCGGTACATAATATACTCTGCAGTTGCTAAATCCACAGCTAATGCGAAGTGCGTCTCTTTGCAATCCATACTTTACGCTCTGGTCGTGGGCGAAGGTCCGGATATCATGGCGCGGTAGCTGTGCGTTGTGCTAAACTCTTTGAAATTTGGCGGCGTCGCGAACTCCCGAATGAAGCACCACCTCGGTGATGATTGGGCTGTGCCCTCGTAACCTGCGTGCTCTGCTCGCGACTCCCATTTTGCCTTGCCGCCACGGGCGGGTTGCCTGCGGAGGCATAGCAGTGCGGAAAGAAATCGTCGGAGGGTCAACTTATAACACGACTCTAAGGCACGATCTCGAGTGAGAAGAATGGAAACGAATCTAAATATCCTATAGCCTCACGATTATTGGTGTGGTGCGCGACACAGATAATCAAGACTACTAGATACGATGCGTAGACACTTTCAGAGGATTAAGCGCTCACGATACCACTTTTGTGACCGAACCGGGCGTGGTAGTGCTACGGGCACCCAGTAGACATATATCGAGTAACCGGAATATAAAACAAGGCGTGAAATAATATGAAGTGAGAAATAGTTTATCGAGAAAAGTTGCCGGCATAAATATATATAAACTTGAGCAGTTCATCCCTTTTACAAACTACGCCTTGATTTTCTGGACCTCTAGAATGTTATAACAACAATGGCGGGGCGGGGCGCCATACCACGAATGTAAGTACCTAGCGGGGACAATGCGAATAAGCCTCAGGAACGGAGCTTCCCAAGCTGAGCGTGACCACATGGCGAGGATCAAGCCGGTGTACCTCTGCGGCATGAGCGGCCCGAAGGAGGTCGATCTGTGAAGTACCAAGTATGTGGCGAAAATCACGTAAATGAAATCATAATAGTCTATATAAAGCGAGGGCGTATATGATAACGATTTACGATACCTGATATGTGATGCGTATCAAGTCGAGGACTACTTTGTAATGACGTTAGGGGCAGTGCGTGCCTTACCTGAGCACCTAGTGATACATACATGGAGAAAATCAGCGGAACATAAAACATGAGTCATTTAACAAGAGATATAATAAATAAGCAGGACAACCAAAGCGATTGCCTTGGTATATCATAAAACACGAGCAGTTTAATCCTTTTACAACCACACTTGCAGCGGTACTACCTCTAAGATATCTGATACTATGGCGGGACGGGGCCGCCGTACCACAGATGTACAGAACCTGCAACTCGAGGAACACTGCCAAAAGATAAGCCTCGAGAAGCGGAGCTTGAATCTGTTGGCTTGTGATCCTGGCGAGGATCACGGCGATGTACCTCTACTGCGGCGTGAGCGGCCCCGAAAGTCGATCAACAGTACCAAGTATGTGGCATGCAATCGTAAATGAAATCATACTAGTCTATATAAAGCGGGAGACATGTATGATAACCAAACTACGATTCCTGACATAAAAGCGATCATCGCTCCGATATAACTATGGGTCTGCGCCCGCGCGTCAATCAGTTCGCATTATGGCGCGTGCGAATCTTGCGCCGGTGTAGACATGTCCGTGATGCGACAATAATACAGTCGTAGCGTCAGTGCCCGGAGTCTGCGCCGGTGTAGACATGTCCATGTGACCTCAACAATGAGCCAATCAGTGGAAGTATGCGTGCTTCGCATCGTGTCGATATGTCGAAAGGAAAAATAAGACAACATTCAAATGGGCGCGCATGCGTGCGCTCAGCATCGTGTCGATATGAAATCACAAATCCTGGCGATAATCAAAATGAAACATACGTGCGCTCGCGTCGTGTCGATATATCCGGCGATTAACCAAGACCTTAACAAAATGGAAGCATGCGATGCGCTACGCGCCGTGTCGGTATGTCAGCGATTAACAATAATACTATCAGCGAGCGTACGTGGGAATTTCTCGTCGCTGAAGCGCGTCAGTAAGTTCTCAACGGTCGGCGACCTGTCGAGACAGCGGTAACCTGAAACTCGGCGATTGTACAATAAAGGCTATCATCACAAGCATGACAAGTTTCACTGTGAAAGTACTTACTATTTATGCCCCAAAGGGTTTTTTAACCGAAGTACTACATCGTTAAATTCTTTTAAAAAAGATCCATTACTTTTATCAAAGTCACCCGATACGTAGTATTAGAATGACCAACCACGTTTTTAAGTAAACCGGAACAACTTTCCTTTTAAAATCAAGTACCAACATTAACTTTTCCTAAGTTCAGTTTGCTAGTTTGATTACTCAACTTACCGTTTCAAAAGGTTTCATAGTTCCCAAACTTAATCACTTGATTCCTTTTTAGAACAATTGAGTAACATATGTCATATGTGAGTAGTTTATTCTTGTTTATAACGATCTTATTACTGACCATGATCTAGAAAATGTAATATCATTTTGTCTCGTCTTAGCCACATGCGGATGGAGGTTTATCTGGTTTTAATACAACATCATTATTCAATACATTTTCCTTTATTAGACTGCGATTAGTGCGCCGATACGTTACGATTCGAAATCGGTAAAACATTATCCCTTTAAAACCAGTACTCATTACTCGCGAATGAGGTTTCGCACAACATCACATTAAAACAAATAAGTTAAGTCTCTTATCTTATAAGATCAAGTCTCTTAACCGAACATCGATAAACCATTTCCACTTACATAAGGTCGTTATAACTAACTTCCCATAAAGCTATTATAACACACATGTTTTAAACCAACCAAATCACTTATGCACGTATCGTCTGCGTACTACGTAGTTCCTGACAATAAATGCTAGAAAAGATAGGAAGAGGTTCGCATACCTCGCGACGATTTATCGACGATAAGCAAAATGCTCCAAGTACTACAACGCACTGGCCCTTTCCCGCTCCTCGGTAGAATCGCTACTCTTAGTACTTTCTATAAAGGTCTAGCGTCTATTAACCCCAAAACACAAGTTTTATCTTTCTATAGAAAATTCGGCTTTCACATGTGGCGTAAATCTCTCCTCTATCGGTAGGCTGCGAAGCCAACGAGGGGGTTTACGTCTCTTGGCGTGTACAATTCTACAAGTCTCTTAATCTGATCTATGTAAATCTGATTGATTCGATTCTTTATTCTTGGGCTTAAGTCAAAAGACATTGCGAATACTAAGTATAGTTCCGTATATAGTATCTTCAACTATATAACCTAACAAGCATGTAATTTCCAATTACAATAGAGAGACAAGATAATTACCTCGATAAGCCCAAAATTATCAAGTTATAATGCCGATCTGAGCAAGGTTTAGCTCACTCAGTGCGCTCGAAACCACTCCAAACAACCCTTAGAAGTTCTAACCAACTGCTCAAATCTTGACCAACTAAGAAGATTTCCTTAGGGTTTCGGTTTGAGACTAAAAGGACAAAAGGTAGTATTTAGGACTCTCGTAAAGAGGTATCTTTGGAATACTACAAGGTACAAGGCTAAGGTATTTTGGGCATTATACGATCTAGGGGAGTATTTCTATACCTGACAAAGGGGTATTATCACGAAAACAACTAGGCTAGGGGTACCCCGGCGAGACACCTGAGGGGAGGGAGGGAGGAGGCCTCGGCCAAGACTCTCAGAGGGGATGAGTTGGGCGAACTCAGCACTAGAGGAGGAGGGATTTTAGGCTTGGAAGGTTTCATTTGTGGATGAAGAGTTAATCATGACATAAGGGGTATTTATAGCAAAACCAAAGGCCAACCAATGGCGAAGATCAAGCCATGTGCAAGGCAAGTGTAAGGCGAGATCGAGCCAAGTGCACCTAAACCCTACTCCACAAACACTCACAAAACAATGCGCCAAACAAGGCCAAAGCAGGCCTGAGCGAGGAGGAAGGCGTCCCCGCACTGCCCTAAATCGCGAGGGTGACAAGTGTCACCTCTCGTTGGCCCAAAGATGTTAGTCGCTCGGAAAAATCATAAAAATACAAAGCGACATAGTCGAATTTTCCGCCATGAAGTTCAGAAAGCGTTTCGTCGGCGACTACAGCAGGGTGTTGTGCACAAAGGTAACCGGCGAGGTGCCACGTAGGGGTGACACGTGTCGCCCAGGTCGCCAGAATATTAGTCTTGAAAATATCCAAAATAAATCTCAAAAACAAGCGGGCCTTAGCCGTAAATTTCTCGTGGGCCCAGTGACCATTCAGAAAATAAAATCTCAAAATTCTAATATAATCTATGAAGTCCAAATACCAAATCTGGAAATCCAATTCCCGTTAACGAACCTTTTCTTCACAAATAGCAGGAAACTTTTAGTGAAAACTCAGCATCTTTCTTTCTTTTCAAAATTTCTGTAGTACTCTCAAATGCGTGCGTCCTCACATACATACCTGCAACTACGGGTATAACATTCTCCCCTCGCCAGAAACATTCGTCCGAATGTTCCTTCTCAGTCGAATAACGATAAAGTTCCTCAACGAGTTATCGATGCGGCGAAGCGCGAAATAACATCGTCCTCTTCTTTCCTTACTCGTCGTGCCGCTTCTCGAGCGCTTGAACTCTCGATGCGTACCATGCTTGGTCATTACCAGTTCGAAAATCTGCGGAGTCACTACCTCGAACTTGGTCATCTTACTAACCTCAAACTTAAGGCCATTCCGGCCTTTGAACGGCTCCAGTCGAGCGCGTCCACGAACTCATCGATGATCATACAAACTTGGGCCTAGCATCCTCGTGACCCTACCACTGGCGGGACCCCGAAGCCCACCCTGGCAGCGGGTTCTGGGTTGACCCGCAAATGGTCCTCGGCCCGACCCCACCGCGCGAAACTCTTGTTCCGATCGGAACAATCTTACTAATTCACGTCATGAGCTACCACTTCCGTCTCCACTACCCGCGGACTTATCACACAAATAAATCCCGTATACTACTACTGCGATGAGGGTCAAACATAAAAATCTTTAATCTCGAGACGACCTTGCACTAAGGTCTCGGTCGTGACGTAGTCTAAGGTTCGCCTTACCATACATCGTATCCTCTGACTAAGCATGTTTTCTAACTCATAATTAACACAACGCTATTCGTACATGTACGTAATAATGAGACCATCATAACAAGCATACCAAAACTCTAGAGGTTAAGGATATACACAGCTCGCTCTCTAATCATAGGCACGCCTGCAGTGTGCATGGTATGAAAGGTGATGAACGACCCACGGATCTGAAGGTGAGTCGTAACATCCGCGCTTCCCTTGGTGGACGATTCCTGCAAAAATGGCCTGTCGCGTATGCAAAACAAACTCCCAATCTAGCGACACTCTCCAAAATGGAGTCTACCTGATAGTCCGCGAGGTAGGGGTGGCTTGGTGGTTAACACCACCTTTCTGTAGAAAATCTGAACCCTTGGAGCCACGACTGCTCACGAAGGCGGTGGAGGACCACTCTGCACCGGTGGGGGTATATAACTAACTTTCTTCTTGAGGCGGTCGCCTCGAAAGCCACGAAGGACCTGCTGTCACGGCCTCTGGCGATCAGTCGTTCAGTCGACCCTCCGTGCCTCGCGTCTAGTGCGTGAGCTGCGTGCGGGCAATGTCGTGCGGTGAAGAAACACCGCGCAAGACTTCGGCCATATAATCATCTAGCGGTGGCGTGGCGATGCACCGCATCCTCCGTATAGCTAAGCGCGAGGGACATATCGAGCGAAGAATCGAACTTCGACATTGTACTCACGGCGGTGCGCCTCTCATCTCGATAACAAAAATCAGCCGGCGTGCCCGCCATCTGCGGAGGCAAGAAGTGCGTGAGAAAGCCCGAAAACTCATCCCATGCTGGAAGTGCATGCTCTCCCGGAAAGCTCCGTAAATCAAACGAATCATTGCGGTATCACGCGGCCGATCGAACAAGGTCACGAACTCGGTTTACGAAGCCTTGATCACGCGTGATCGGCTGTAGCTGCGGATGAACTCTGCGGATCATCCTCGAGCCTCGACCCGTAAAACTACGGCGGGCTACAACTCGAGAAAGTCCGTAGCCTCGAACTATCTGCGGGGTGAACGGCTGGTGCTCTTTGGGCCAGGCTGCTGCATCGGCCTATCTCATATCGGCCACGACCACGGCGGCCAAGCAGGCCATCTCGCGTAACCCGTCTCCTGCGCCCGGTGTGGGGTGGAGGCTCAGTGCTGCGGTCTCGGCGGCCATTCTTGCGGCTCTAACCTCTCTTTGAAATTTGGCGGCGTCCTGAAACCGCCGTCTGAAGCCTGACCTCAGTCTTGTGCGGGCTGCGCCTCGTACTCCTCTGTATCTCACTAGCGGCACCCTCGGCGCCTTGCCGCTCTGGGCTCTGGTTGCCTGCGGCGGAGGCATAGCGGTAAAAGCGAGATCGTCGGAGGGTCGACTTACCACGGCTCTAAGGCGCGATCTCGGAATGAGAAGAATGAAACCAATCCTAAATGTCCTGCGGCCTCACGATTATAGATGTGGTGCACAACACGCCGATAATCAAGACTCTACTAGACGCGATGCGCAGACACTTTCAGAGATTAAGCGCTCGATACCACTTTTGTAACGACGATTCGGGGCAGATTCTTGGTGCCTTACAGGCACTAGTGATACATCATGAGAGAAAATCGCGGAACATAAAACATGAGTCATTTAACAAGAGATATAATAAATAAGCAGGCCAACCAAGCAGTTGCCTTCGGTATATCATAAAACACGAGCAGTTTAATCCTTTTACAACCACACTTGCAGCGATTACTACATACCTCTAAGATATCTGATGACTATGACGGGGCGGGCCGCCACATACCACTGAATGTACAAGAACCTACAACTCGAGAACACTGCAAAAGATAAGCCTCGGAAAGCGGAGCTTGAATCTGTTGTGATCTATGGCGAGGATCGCGGCGATGTACCTCACTGCGGCATGAGCGGCCCGAAAAGTCGATCTGGTACCAAGTATGTATGGCATGCAATCTGTAAATGAAATCATACTAGTCTATATAAGCGGGGGCATGTATGATAACAAACTACGATTCCTGACATAAAGCGATCATCACTCGATATAACTATGGGTCTCGCGCCGCCCACATCAATCGAGTTCGCATTATGGCGCGTGCCGAATCTTGCATCGGTGTAGACATGTCCATGATGCAACAATAATACCAAGGTCCGTGGCCCGTGCCGGAATTCTGCATCGGTGTAGACATGTCCGTGTGACCTCAGCAATGAACAACAATCCAGTGGAAGCATGCGTGCGCTACGCGTCGTCGGTATGTCGAAGGAAAAATAAGACAACATTCCAAATGGGCGCGTACGTGCGCTACGCGTAGTGTCGGTATGTCGAAGAAATCACAAGCGATAATCAAAATGGAAACATACGATGCGCTACGCGTCGTGTCGATATATCAGCGATTAACCACAAGACCTTAACAAAATGGAAGCATACGTGCGCTACGCATCGATGTCGGTATGTCCAGCGATTAACAACAATAATACTATCAACGAAACGTGCAGTGGAATTTCTCGTCCGCCGACGCGTCGAAGTAAGTTCTCGACGATCAGCCGAGCCTCTGTCGAGGCAGCGGTAACACGAAACACAACGATTGTACAATAAAGGCTATAATCACAAGCATAGGCAAGTTTCGCAACAACAAGCATAGCGGAAGTTTCACATGACTCAAAGTACTTTCATTTTATGCCAAAGTCGGGTTTTTAACCCCAGTACTACACGTTAAATTCTTTTAAAGAGATCCATTACTTTTATCAAAGTCACGATACAGTAGTATTAGAATGACCAACCACATTTTAAGTAAGCGAACACTTTCCTTTTAAAATCAAGTACCAACATTCTTTTCCTAAGTTCGGTTGCTAGTTTCAATTACTCGACTTCTCGTTTTCAAAGGTTTCATAGTTCCCAAACTTAATCACTTGATTCCTTTTTAGAACAATTGAGTAACATATGTCATATATGTGAGTAGTTTATTCTTGTTTATAACGATCTTATTCACAGACCGTGATCTAGAAAATGTAATATCATTTTGTCTCGTCTTAGTTTCTATGCGGATGGAGGTTTCTACTTGGTTTTAATACAACACGTCATTATTCAATACATTTTCCTTTATTACTTATTGCGGTAGTGCAGCCGATACGATTACGATTCGAAATCGGTAAAACATTATCACTTTAAAACCAAATACCATTACTCGCGAATGAGGTTTCACGCAACGTCCACATTAAAACAAATAAGTTAAGTCTCTTATCTTATAAGATCAAGTCTCTTAACTTGAACATGATAAACCATTTTCACTTACATAAGGTCGTTATAACTAACTTCCGTAAAGCTATTATAACACCCTATGTTTTAAACCAACCAAATCACTTAGCACGTATCGTCACGTACTACATAGTTCAACAATCATGCTAGAAAAGATAGGAAGAGGTTCACATACCTCGCGACGATTTATCGATGATAAGCAAAATGCTCAAGTACTACAACGCACTGTACTTTCCACTCCTCGGTAGAATGCTACTCTTAGTACTTTCACTATAAAGGTCACAAGCGTCTATTAACCCCAAAACACAAGTTTACATCTTTACATAGAAAATTAAGCGACACCTCACATGACAGCGTAAATCTCTCCTCTATCAGGTACCCAGCTTGACGAGGGTTTACTGTCTAACGGGCGTGTACAATTCTACAAGTCTCTATGATCTGATCTATGTAAATCTGATTCGATTCGATTCTTTATTCTTGGGCTTAAGTCAAAGACATTGCGAATACTAAGTATAGTTCCATATATAGTATACTTCAACTATATAACCTAACAAGCATGTAATTTCCAATTACAATAGAGGACAGATAATTACCTCGATAAGCCCAAAATTATCCAAGTTATAATGTCGATCTGAGCAAGGTTTAGCTCACTCAGTGCGCTCGAACCGCTCCAAACAACCGCTTAGAAGTTCTAACCAGCCTACTCAAATCTTGACCAAGCTGAAGATTTCCTTAGGGTTTGGTTTGAGACTAAAAAGGACAAAGGTAGTATTTAGGACTCGTAAAGAGGTATCTTTGGAATACTACAAGGTACAAGGCTAAGGTATTTTGGGCATTATAACAATACTAGGGAGTATTTCATACCCTGACAAGGGTATTATCACGAAAACAACTAGGCTGGGGGTACCCGCGGCAGCATGAGGGGAGGAGGAGGCCTCGGCGAGACTACCAGAGGGGATGAGTTGGGCGAACTCGACACTAGAGGAGGGGAGGATTTTAGGCTTGGAAGGTTTCGTTTGTGGATGAAGAGTTCATCGACATAAGGGGTATTTATAGCAAACCAAAGGCGACGATGGCGAAGATCAAGCCATGTGCAAGGCAAGTGTAAGGCCAAGATCAAGCCAAGTGCACCTAAACCTACTCCAAAACACTCCTGAAACAATGCGCCAACAAGGCCAAAACGAGGCCTGAGCGAGGGAGGAAGGCGTCCCGCACTGCCCAAACCCGCGAGGGTGACAAGTGTCACCTCTCGTTAACCAGATGTTAAATTAAGCTCGGAAAAATCCATAAAAATACAAAGCGACATAGTCGAATTTTCCGCCATGAAGTTACGCGAAAGCGTTTAGTCGGCGACTGCTGTAGGGTGTTGTGCACAGTAACCGGCGGGTGCCACGTGGGGTGACACGTGTCGCCAGGTCTCGAATATTCCGTCTTAGAAAATATCCAAAATCCGAAATCTCAAAAACAAAGCGGGCCACAGCAGTAAATTTCTCAGTGGGCCCGTGACCATTCAGAAAATAAAATCTCAAAATTCTAATATAATCTATGAAGTCAAATACCAAATCAAATCCAATTCCCGTTAACGAACCTTTTTCTTCACAAATAGCAGGAAACTTTTAGTGAAAACTCAGCATCTTTCTTTCTTTTCAAAATTTCTGTAGTACTCTAAATGCATACGTCCTCACATACATACCTGCAACTACGGGGTATAACAACAAAAAGTCATCACTCAAATATAACCGTGGGTCTCGTACCTGATATCAATCATGCGTGGAATTCCTTCCATTGCTGGTATACCGTATTTTGAGTATGCGTGAGGCGTCGTCACAAAGTTTAAGCCTTAAGTAGGCAAAGGGGCGAAATTTGTTCACAAGCGAAAGAATTGTTTCACGAAGCGTTTAGGACATGCGAAGGAAAATTGCGGTTCTGGCGTTTATTATTTTTGCGGATTTTCAGAGATAAAATATTTTGGACCAACGAGAGAGCGACCCTTGTCACCTCAGTGGGCGGATGGTGGGCGAAAGATGGCGTATTTTGGCCTAAAGCTTTGGTCGAGGTTAGGTAGGATATTTTGTGATATTTGTGTGAGTAGATAGATAGGTGGGACCCAGCGTGGCTTGTCCAAATCTCGCCTCAAAGCACCTCCACTTGCCTTAATCTTGGACATTGGTTTCCATAAATACCCCGCCAGCCCAGTGCAAGACTTATTCTTCGTCACTTGATAAATTCCAAGGCAAAATCCTCTCCCTTGGTGTAGTTTCGTCAAAGTCCCCCTGCTGAGAGGCCTCGGCGAAACCCCACTTTCCTTGAGTTGATCTCGTGAAATACCACTTGGTAGAAAAGTATTCTCCAAGTGTTGTTACTATGCCAAAATACCTTGGCCCAATACTTGTAGAATTCCAGAAGTTACCTATACTAAAAGCAGGAAAATACTACTATACTTCCTTTAGTCCTAAAGCGAAACCACGGGAAAAATCTTCATAGTAGGTTGAAGTATTAAGTAGAAGTTGTGTAGAACTCTAAGGGTTTCTTGGAGCGTATTGGGCGTGCGGAGAAGAGCTAAACCTTGCTCGGGATCGACTTTTAACTTGGATAATTTTGGGCTTATCGAGGTAAATACTCTTACCATACATTGTAATTGGAATTACATAGTAGTATAGAATTGAGTATAAGGCGTATATAAGGATGGTATAAAGAGAGAAGCTGGCGTACTTACATGGGGTGTATTCTGATGAACTTGTGTAGTTGTGGTAGGAAGTCTTTTAATTTTCCATAGAATAAAGAATCTTGTATCTAGAATCATTCTGAGTAGTCTAGGCGTTGATAGACTTATATGACCGCCGTTATAGGTTGAAATCTGCAAAGTGGCGTATTACTCGAAGGGTGGAAAAGGCTAGCGGATTCTGACTTTGGGCTATTTGCTAATTGTCGATAATCGTCGCGGTATGTGATTCTTCCTATCCTCTTGAGCATGATATTTTAAAAAGAATATATATGATGCGGTGAGCGTGCGTGTGTTAGCGAGCGTGGTTTTACTTGATGTCTTTTTACTTGAGTTTTAAATAATAAAGAATCTTGAAGTATTTCAAAAGAATTAAGAATCGTTTTTGAAGAAGAGTAATACTTGGTTTTGAAAGCTTAAGAGTTATACTAGCTTTATGGGAAGTTAGGTATAACGTCGTAAGAGAGATAAAAAGAATGGTTTATTGATCTTAAAGATAAAGACTTGAATTATTGAATTGATATGCATTTTATTAAAAGTGTGAAACCTCGTTCGTGAGTAATGAGTATTTGGTCTTTAAAGAATAATGTTTCTTGATTTAGGAAATGAGAATAAGTATCGAGCGAACCTGCGGCGTTAATAAAGGAAAATGTATTGACAATTAAGTAATTATATTAAAACGGTAGAAACCTCCATCTGCATAGAAGCTAAGATAAGACAAGATTGTATTACATTTCCTAGATCATGTTGCTTTAATAAGATTGTTATAAACAAGATTAACTACTCATGATTAAAGCGTATGTTACTCAAATTGTTTTAAAGAGAATTATGTTATTAAGTGATTAAGACTATGAACTACGAAACCTTTCGAAAATAAGAGGCGTGAATATTTGAAATTAGGCAAACTTGAACTTTGGAAAAAATGTTGTAACTTGACTTTAAAAGGAGAAATGTTTGGTCTAAAAGAAGGCATGGTATTGTCTTAATTTGGTTTAAAAAGGAAAGTATGGAAGTGTGTTGGTTTACTTAAAAATGTTAGTCCTTATTTTTAATACTACGGGTATCGGGTGACCTTTGTAAAAGAAATGGATCCTTTAAAAGAATTTAATGTCGTAGTACTTTGGGGTTAAAACTGGACTTTGGCATAAAATGAAAGTACCTCGAGTTGTGTGTAACTTGCTATGTTTGCGTGTGATAGCCTTGTCGTGCTAGTATTGTATTTCTATACCATAGCGTCTCTCGATGGAGGGCGGCTGATTTGTTATGATCTTACTTGGGCCTTGCCGGTGGCGGAGGATTCCACGGGTGCAACCTGTGATAGTGTTATTCGTGGACTAGCTCTCGTGAGGTTATCACGGTCGGCTTTGGTATCGGTAGTTGGCTCTCGTACTTGCCCGAAGTGCGTGGCTGATTCGGCTTTGGTATCGGTAGTTAGCCTTACTTGCCCGTTCAATTTAGTGGCGAAGTCTCGTGATCTGACCTTGGTATCTGGTAGTTAGCCTGCGTGCGCCGTCATTCGTGACACGGCGTATCAGTAGTTGGCTTCGTACTTGCCGTGTCGGCCGTGGTTTGGTTGTATAGTATTGTTGAATGCGGCTTTGGTATCGGTAGTTGGCTTTCGTACTTGCCGATCAGTTGATGATCGGCTTTGGTATCGTAGTTAGCGCCGTACTTGCCGTCACGGTTTTAGCAACCTGAGATGGGACTGGTGTTCATGTGTACTCGGTGCTAGTATATCATAGATTCAGGCATTTAGGAAGGTATTCCACGGGCATGATTGATGTTGTGGGCGTGAGACCCGTAGTTATATTTGAGTGATGACTTTGAGGCGTGAGTCCACGACTTGACATATTGCTTATTTATTGTGGTTGTAGTTTAGTTATCATACATGTCTCCTGCTTTATATGAACTACTATGATTTCATTCACGATATTTTGATTCGCATACTTGGTACTGTTATCTTGACCTCCTTGAGTGCGTTCATCTGCGCGAGTAGAGTACACGATTGTTGATCCTCGTTCATAGGATCGCGATTCGGATTGGGAAACTCCGTTTCTCAGGAGGCTTATCTTTTAGTATAGTCCGCACTTTGTCAAGGTACTTGCATTGGGGGTATGGCGCGAGGAGCCTGTCGTCATGTTGTATAAAAATTCTTAGAGTCTGTGAAATCTTTGTAGGCGGGGTTTGTAGGATGCTAGCTGTTCAAGTTTTAGTTATATATATACGAAAAGTAGCAGTTTGGTTGCTGTTTTATTATCATATCTCTTGTTTCATGTTTAAGTTTTTATTTCGCTGATTTTCTCGATGTTGTATCACTAGGGTGCAGGGTAAGGCACGATCCACAGGATCGAGTCGTGATAAAGTGGTATCGAGCGATTAATCCTCGGAAAGTGTCTGGGACGTGTCCAGTAAGTCTTGATTATCGATGTGTTGTGCACGCATCTATGTCGAGAGGCTATAGGACATTTAGGATTGGTTCCATTCTTCTCACGAGATCGTGCGCTTGAAGGCATGTTATAGTTTGGACCTGCGTGTTCGTTTTACGATTATGCCTCGTGAGGCTGTTGGCCGAACGATGAAAGCAAAGCGGAGAAGTAGGATCTGAGAGAATGCGGCGCGGGCCGGTCATTACGAGATAGCGCTTGAGCGAATTTTTGCGGCGCTGACCCAGCGAGTTTAAGCGCGGCGATGGCTTCTGAGACCTGATACTGAGCCTCGATCCGCGCCTGAAGGGAGAGTTGGTACAAAGATGGCGATTATTGGCGAGGATAGTGGCAAAACACGAGGATAAGCTGGATGCGGCGATTCGTCCGTGGTACGTAGTTCACGAGGCGGATAGTTTGAGGCTGCGAGACTTACGAAATGCGACCGCTTGATGTTTTATGGATCGAGGCGAGGATGATCGAGGAGTTCATCAAGCGATTCTGACGGATCGTGAGTGATCGAGCTTGACGGTCGATGGTCTTAGGTTCACATGGCGCGTGATACACGCGATCGGCTGGTTTGATTCGTGGGGCGTCGAGAGGCATGCGGCCTCCGGCTATTTGGGGCAGTTCTCGGAGGCATTTCGGCCACTTCTTGCCTTAGCGAGATGAAGAACACGGGCGACATATTTTTGATATTGGCGGGGCGGCGTGCGGTTGGGAGTACAATGTGGAGTTTGGCTCGCTAACCGATGCGTCCGCGCGTTAGTAGCGACATGGGGGCAGTGCACCGCTACGTCCGCCGGGCTCGATGACTACTTAGCGAGCTTGTTGGGTGTAGCTCTTCAGCCAGGGCATGGGCATTGCCGTCACGAGCTTATGCAGGTGTGAGCGGAGAGGTCGGCGGAATGGCCAGGATCAGCCGAGAAGAAGGGCAGCGGGGTCTTTTGGCGACTTTCGGCGGACCGCCTCGTGAGACTAGTTATGTACCTCCGCCCGATCTGAGCGGTCCTCACGATCTTGGGACGTTCGGGATATTGAGGCGGTCGGGCTCCCGAGTTTCAGATTTTGAGTAAGAGTGCTCGCGGATGAGCCACCCTTGTCTCGGTGTGGCCGTTGTGGAAAAATTCATAAGGGTGAGTGTCGTACTAATTTGGGAGATTGTTATGCTTGCGGCCAGCGGGCCATTTAGCGAAGATTGTCCAGGCGAGTAGCGCGGTGAGATAACATGACTCTGAATCGATTGCGGGTTCTTCGCGCTTCCATGTAGCTGGCGGGATGTTCATATACGCGAGCCACGGCGGTCGCGGTGGAAATGTTATACCCGTATTTCGGTAATATGCGTGGGGCGTGCGTAGAAAAGTTTGGGCTTTTAAAGTGGCTTGGCGATTTCACTTTGTGCCTGACACGATTAGAGTCGTTTTTTTCGAAGCGTTTTACCTGACTTGCGAAGGGTAAATGCGGCTATGTCATTTTTAATTTTGGGATTTTTAGAGGCGAAACATTTTAGACCAGCGAGAGGCGACACGTCACCCTCTGGTGGAAGAGATGTTTGGGCGATAAAGGCGAAAGTGTGGTTGGTTTGCCAAGTAGTTGGTAGGATATTTTGTGGGTAGATGGATAAGGTACACTTGGGTGAATCCTAGCCCTACACTTGCACCACACTTGTGATCTTGGCCATTGGTTAGCCATGGCTTGACACATAAATACCCTCCTTTGATGAACTTCGTCAAATTTGTGCTAAGTCTTGAAAGCTCTTCCTCCTCTATAGTTCGTCCATCCCCTTGTGAGGCCTTGGCGAGCACCTCCCACTTGGCGAGTACCCCCAGTGGGGTTGGTAGGTATACTACCCCACTTGTGGTGTTGTCTCGTATAAATTACACTCTTGGTAGAAATACTCTCAAAGTATTGTTCTTACCCCACGAAATACCGTGGCAGTATACTTGTAGTATTCTAAGGTTATACCTACTGAAAAGCCAAGTAATACTATTATACTTCCGTCGATCCTGAAACGAAACCACAGGAAAATCTCCATAGTTGGTTGGAGTATTAAGAAGAAGTTCGTAGAACTTCTAAGGGTTGTTTAGCGGGTTGGAGACCGGAGTTGGAGCTAAGCGTTCTTGGATCAGCGTTTATACTTGGATAATTATGGGCTTATCGAGGTAATTATCTTGTCTATTGTAATTGGAAAATACATGTTGTAGGAATATATAGTTGAAGTATACTATATATAGAAATGAACATAGTGTTCTTGTGATGTCTTTGGACTTAAACTGAATCTAAAGAGAAAGTGACGTATTCACATGAAACATGTAAGTTTGTGGGTAGAGTGCGCGATTTCCCGTAGGGTCTTGTATCTAGATTTATTCTAAGGTAGTCTGAACTTTGATAGACTTGTATAACATGTATGGGTTGAATGTTCTGTGAGTAGAATGTACTCTTGAGAAGGTGGACCGGGCTAAGCGGGGTATAGCGAGTGGAAGCGATTTGCTAATGATCGATAATCGTCGTGAGGTATGTGAACCTCTTCCTATCTCTTCTAGCATGATATGTGTATAACTATGTAGTGCGGTAGGCGTCGTGTGTTAATTGAGCGTGGTTATGCTGGCAATGTCTTTTTTTGACTTAAGCGGGAATAATAATAATCTTGAAGTAGTTGAGAATTAAATTGTTTTTAAAAGAAGTAGTACTTGGTTTTAAAATCTTAAGAGTTATACTAGCTTTATGGGAAGTTAGGTATAATGGCTTAAGAGGATAAAGCGAATGATTTATTTGTTTTAGAAGTTAGAGACTTGATCTTAAAAGATAAGAGACTTGACTTAGTTGAATCGATATGAATTTTGTGTGAAACCATGTTCGTGAGTAATGAGTGCTTGGTTTTAAAAGAAATAATGTTTCTTTGATTTGAATCGAATGTGTATCGACAAACCAACTGCGGCGTTAATAAGGAAAATGTATTGAATAATGAAGTATTATTAAAACCCGTAGAGACTTAATCTATAGAAGCTAGATGAGACAAAATGATATTTCTAGATCATGAGCTTGTAGTAAAGATTGTTATAAACAAGAATAACCTACTCGTATAAGGTATATGTTTCTCAATTATTTAAAGAAATTATATTCTTAAAGAATAAGACTATGAACTCTGAAACCTTTCGTAAATGAAAGTAAGAAACTTGAGTAATTGAAATTAGGCAAACTTGAAACATTTGGAAAAGAATGTTGTTACTTGATTTTACTGAGAAGTGTTTTGATTTACTTGAAAAGATAATCACTCTATTTTCATCTACTCACGGGTATTGTGTAATATGACTTTTGCAAAGTAACGTATCCTTTAAAAGAGGATTAATGTATGAAGTACTTTGGGGATAAAACCCAGATCTTGTTAATCATGTAGTAGAAAGTGCCTTGTGTGTATAACTTGATTGTGTTGGGTTGTGATAGCCTTGTAATACTTTAACTTTGTTGATTGTTAAGTAAACATGCTAGGATCTCGTGTGTTAGTATCTTGTGATGTTTGTGTGAAAAAGAGAAGTTTCCACATAGATTGCGCTTAAATTGTTTGCTTATCATTGTGATATGTTGGTATTGTACCACTTTTCAGCGCATGACTTGTTGTTTAGGAGGTTAAGCGAGCGTTTGCCCTCCGTCTGCAGGAAAATTCAGACTCAGGCGGTAGTGCAGTTGTGACCTATGATTCGAGAATACCTAATGCGGGTCCCGAGGGCCTTTATCACGGAGGCTACGAGGATTCGGAGTTAGTGTCGCGGCGCTTCCATGGTCAAATGCCAGTGCGTGTGGCCCCGTGCGGGGCTTGCTGAGTCCGAGCGAGATCTGCCGGGAGTAAGCCCACCCTCGATGCGAGGTTATACCTAAATGCGGGCCCCTGAAGGTTTGGCCTATGCGGGCTGCACATTCCCTTTGGAGGAGTTCGAGGCTGAAACGCGCACATGTGAGGAATCTGCGAGCTGAGTGGCGGAAACTTTGATCATGTAATGATGCAGACAGATCTCATAATCTGATTTATGACACTTGTTTGATGCGTAGGTTTTAGTAGTCGGCTATGCGCTTCGTGCACTTACGCACTGTCTGCAGTTTTATTAGGAACCCGCCAAGTGGGACACGGTGTTGCATGTGTATTCCTTGATGCTTTTATATCATAGGCTATTGCCGGCGGTGAGGAAGGTATTCCACGGGCATGATTGATGTTATGGGCGTGAGACCCGTAGTTATATTTGGTATTGATGACTTTGAGGCGTGAGTCACGACCTTGACATATTGCTTATTTATTGTGAGCGTAGTTTGGTTATCATACCATGTCTCTGCTTTATATAGACTACTATGATTTCATTTCTGGTGTTATTACTGATTTCCACATGCTAAATTTTTGTTGTCTTTGTGACCTCACTCGAGAAGTGCGTTCATCTGCATGGTGTTGATAAGGTCACACGATCATTGATCACCGCTCTTGGGAGTCCGCGGTTCGATGTTTAAGGAAAGCTCAGTTTTCTCGGGCTTATCGGTGGTATGAGTCCTGTGCGTTGTAAGTATTTACATTCGAGGTATGAAGCGGGAATACTGTCCGCCATTGTTGTTGCTGTCATTCTTAAGTGCATGCAATCTTTGTTGTGGCGAGTTGTAATAAGGATGTAAGCTTGTTCGGATTTTAAATTGATTTATATATGCAAAGGCAAGTTTTCTCGAATCCATTTCTTGCTGTACTTATCAATATTTTCATGTCTTGTTTATGTTCGCTGATTTCTGCGATGTCACGACCGAACGGAGCGCGTGGTGGTGCCTTACCAGGACACCCAGTAGCCATACGCCGAGTAATCGGCGGAACGCCAAGCTGGGCGTGGCTGTGCTGTCAGCGTGTGAAAAACCTTCGGCGTATATATAAATCGATTTAAGCCGTGATTATCGCATTGCAATACGCAACATTCTCTGTTTCAGCAATCTGGCTGCTAATGGTGAGGGCCATACGAATGTAATACCCTACGGCGGCAATTACTCTGTGCTTCCTCGAGCGAGAACTTTGCTGAGCAGGCGAGATGGCTGATGTCTGCCTGCGGCGTGGCGCGACTTGGAAGAAAATCGATCTGTGATCTTGTATGTGGCGGCTCGCGCTGTAAATGAAATAATGGTAATCTATATAGCGAGGTATGTATGGCTGGCAAACTGCGATTCCTGATATAACGATCGTCTTCGAGTAATTCAGCATACTATGCATCACTAATAACATAGATGCCAGCCAGTAGCGCGGTCATGCGTCATTTTCTGTGCCGGCGATGATATAAAGCATCAAAGACTACGGCCGAGTCGCTGCCGCGTGCGAAGCAATGCGGCACTCGACGACTACTAAGCCACGGTCTCTGCTTTGTAACTCATAATTTTGTACAAACGTCACATGACCAAAAAGCTGGCACCGCCTTTACGCCCGCGACCATGTAGTAGCGTCGCTTTCTGAGCTTCTGCGACTTCGCGTAAACAGCTCAATCAGGCATGTCAGCCTGTGGCACCCGGCGTCGCTTGGCGTCACTGGTTTGCGATATATTGCATCATTACGTGTTCCAAGGTAACACATAACTGGAACTCTGGCTCTTCGCATGGGCCGGGGTTCCAGCGTGAGTGTTCTCGGTCATGAATCGCGGTACTTTATTCCCGCGTCGGAAAGCGGCTGCCTGAGAGCAACAGCTGCGTTTATAACGGCGACCGATGAAACTATTTAGCGATCGAAAGAAACACGAAGCGTCGACCCAACACCGCGTGGCGTCTGCGTGTTTGCAACATGGCTGAAAGTACAACTTGACTGCGTCAGTATACCTGAAACCTTTCTTGCTTATGATGTGAATCAGAGTTTTCTCCCCGAGGCACTTCATCGTTAACTCTTCAAAGATCGTTACTTTACGCATAAAAATCTGCCGATACGAAATATGAACAATAGAGTGATTATCTTTTGAAGTAAATCAAAACCCGCTACTGTTGTCAGTAACAACGTTTCTTTTCCAAGCGTTTGGTTGCCTAATTTCAATTACTCAGGTTTTCACCGTTTCTGAAAGGTTTAAGTAGTTAGGAATGTGATCTTGTCGTTTAAAATATAATTCTCTTTTAAATAATCTGACATTATACCTTGTATACCTTGCTAATGATGGTAGGTTATTCTTGTTTATAACAATCTTTATTACGTGACCGTGATCACAGGAAATGTCATTTGTCTCATCTTAGCTTAATGCGGAATAGTCTCTACTTGGTTTAATAATCTTCCATTATTCAAATACATTTTCCTTTATTACTTATTTCGCTGGATTGATTTGTCGATATACTGTCGATTCATCGGCTAAACATTATTTTTTTAAAAACATTGCATTATCATGATAGACTCCATTTACTCGCGAATGAGGTTTACGCACAATATTCATATTGATTGACTAAGTGAAGTCTCACTAACTCTATAATGTTGCAATAAATCATTCATTTTATCTTTCTTAAGGACGTTATACTAACTTCGATAAAGCTAGTATAACTTCTTATGTTTCCAAAAAAACCAAGTGTTACTCTTGCTGCTTGAGTTCTTAATACTTTTTGAAAATCGCTTCAAAAGTTAACTTATCATTAGGGCTTAAGTTCAAAAGTCATTCTTAAATACATTAAGCCACGATTCGGTTAACGCAGCTGATAAACGTGCTATAGTACTATATATGCTTAACTTTTCAAAATATCGTATGCTCAGCGTGTAGGAAGAATATCCGCATTACCTCGCGGCGATTATCGACTATTAGCAAATCGCTCATGAGCATAACAGAAGCTATAACCAGAAAGCTTTGGCACAGTCTTGCCGCTTCAAGTAGCACGTGCTACTGCATGAGAACATTGAACACTATCACAGGTTATACAGATGTGCATCAAGAAAGTCTATTCTGCGGTGAGAATAATCATCTGAATACAGATCTACGGAAAAATTGGGCGTACCGCCCACTTGCAGGTATCAGCCCCACCACTAAATGCTAACATGTCTGATCGCATGTAATTCTGATTCGGTTCTCTAACTTTAGATTGGGTCGAGCTTAAGTCGAGACACGTTGCTTATGAAAAACATGTTGATTCTATATATAGTATCGCTTGAACTATATATTCACCTGCGTGTATTTTCCAAGCTGACTACAGTAGGAACGATGAGTACATACCTCGATAAGCCGTAGTGTCAGAGTATAAATGTCGATCCTGTATGACTAACTTGACTTTCGAATAGCAGCTCGACGCTCAACTCAACAGAAAGAGTTACCATGGCCTTTCTCTCCGACCAGCTATGGAGCAAATTTTCACTGATTCGATTTCGGTTTGAGACAAAAGGACATCTGGTGGCAGTATTTGGGCTCCTCATGATATAGAGGTATCTTTGGAGATACTACCACAGATATACAGCTAAGGTAATTTGGGTTATAGTATGATACTTTTGAGAGTATTTCTACCAGAGGTATGTCACGAGACAACACCACGAGGGGTGTACACACTCCGCCGGCCCGGCTGGGGTACTGCTCGACGAAGGGGGGAGAACTCTCGGCAGGGGGCCTCTGAAGGGAGGGGCGAGGACAACAAGCGAGAAGGAGGAGGATTCTCTAAGACTTAGAACATTTTAGAGATGAATAAGTCTTCGAGGAGAGTGACCTAGGTCGAAGCAAAACGACTTGATGGCCAATGATATTGCCGTATGCGTGAAGGCAGTATGAGTCAAGATTTGGACAGGTATTGTTGTAGATCCCCACTTTGTCAATCAACGCGCAAAATATCCTACCTGTGATTGAGGAGTCCCGGTTGACTCATTCACAGCGGCCGTAGGTCTGTGAGAGGTGCCAAAGTAAACGCCTAACTCATTGTTGATCGACCGCGTTACGTCTAAATGCCGGAAAAATCGCATGAAATTAAAAATGACATGGCGAGCGGTACCATACGCAAGAATATGTAAAGCGTTTACGTCAACGGCTTCCTGTCGGGTGTTGTGCCTGAAAGTGAAATAAAGCGAGCGGTACTTTAAAGCCCCGAACTTTTCTCACGTGCGTCATGCGTGCATACTGCAAACCGAGGGTATAACATTCTCCCTCGCTGCCCGAAAGCAGTGCGTCCGGAGAATGTTCGCCCGAAATCTCTCGAAAGCGAGCGGCGCCCGGTATAGCGCTTGGCTCGCTGCTATAATTGGGAGAACAAACTGCCTTATGGCGGCAGCTCAGTACGAAACACCGCGCCAAATCTTACATCCAGCGTCCGAAGCACTTCTATGTCCAGCGTAGCACCTCTCGAGGTCTAGAATATACTTCCCTTCGCGCCTCTTTATAAAGAAATGATCACATCCCATGCACTGCATACGTGCTAGCCTTCCCGACCTACCGTCTGTCACTGCATTAAGCTGCGAGGTTAGTGTCCTCCGGCGACCAAACAGAGTGATGCCCAGGGCTGCGTCACCGATCCACGAGGAGCTGTCGTACAACTTCTTACACTCGAGAACTCACTTTCATGTAACCTACCCGCATTTAAATCTTGATTTGCGGGTTCCAAAACTGGGGGTTACTTGCTCTACAACGTGGTCATCAAGTGGAGTGTTAGCGGAACACTGCGGATGGATCTCAGATACTTTCCCGAATATAACCATGCGAAGGCCGGACGTCTTTGCACTCTAGTCCAGGACCGGCAAATGCTAACATATAGGCAACTTTGGCCTCTCTTCCACGTGAACTTCAAAAAGGCCCAGAAAGTAACTTTCGGGCTAAGTTATCTGTTTTCCAAAACTCGTCAGCGCCTTAGCAGGGTTGTACGCGAGAACCGGCCAAATCAACAGGAGCACTTTAAGCGTCGTCGTAGATCATCCGGCGCGATTTCTCTGAGCTGCCAAAACCTCTTACCTAGACAAGCTTACGCTTTATCCACGCGAGTCTGCTGGAACAAGCACGAACCCGACATTCTCCCGAACCGCGCACTGACGTCGAACGAATCGGCCGTGACACACCCGCTTCTCAAGTGAAACTTCGTAAGGCGTGACCATAGAACCTTTGAAATGGTAAGCTTAAACACTCCGCGAGGAGACAATAGGCAACGCGACTACCGCGCGAATCGAGCAACAGGCGAAGCGAATGCGGTGCTGAGACTCACGGCTGAGTTCTAACACCTGCACAGTAAAACTTCCGGAAAAGCAGATAAGTAACTTTTGGGCTCAAAACATGCGACATAAAGGTGAAGGTAGGCACCGTGCGGCCTTGACGCACAACACTTTACGATATAACGTCTTTGCGCCCAACCTGCTGCCAAATTGAGCGATGTCTTTGCGAGAAGAGCGAGAGCGAGTGACCTCTTTCGGCAGGACCTTCACGCGATCGAGCAGCGTCCAGCGAACTCGTCTGAACCAGTTAACCCAAACTTCGACTTGAACTGCTGCCCTGTGACCTTATCGTAGGCGGGATCACCGAGCGGCCCCGCGTCATCGTACAGGCGCTGGGTTGACCCGCGCAAAGTGGCCTTTCAACTAGGCAAACAACGACAACGCGAAACACTAGCTCCCGGAAGGAACCATCTCGCTCAATCCCGCGTTACGAAAACCTCAAGCGGTGTAGCAGCTCGGCTACCCTCTTTCATTCCACACTACTTGGAACATCCCGAGCATAGCTTTCGCGTGCGGCCTATGCACTCAGAGTAAAGGGTCAAACGGCAAACATCGTCTTTTACTGAGATGGCACTTGCCTCTGCAGGTCTCTGCGTTATGGAGAACTACTAAGTACCTACTTTTTTCATGTCCCCAGTCTTTCAGGTTACTAGCATGATCCTAATCCGCTGACTAACAGCATGCTTCCTTCAGAACGCCAGCAACTTATGATATACTAAATGCTATCACCTGCGCCTTTGATCTACAGAGGGTTAAAAGATATGCACTGAGATCTCTTCTTCACTCCGCATATTCGTTTACGAGTCCCGAGCACCTTTGCCGTGAGGCGTAGCTAAGGAAGGTGGCGAAGCTGCCCATCCGGTCACGAGAGGTCTGACTAAGTGCTTCCTACCCACACACAACTCTACACCACTAGGTCCCAATTCGACTTTTGACACGTAGTACACAGCGGAGTGATCGACGAAGTACAAACTAAAAACTGGCCATTCCGGGATGGCGCTTTATCAGCGTTATTGGCCGGAAGTCCTGGAGCTCACGACCCGACTTACTGCGCGTACACGAGCGTCCTGGCGAACCACAGTGGAGGACCGCTGCTGGCTTTGGTGGATGTGCGCTAATCTATCCCGTTGGTGGTGGTGACTCGCTTCTCCGAAAGTTACCAAGGACGCACAGCCCAACGTACGGCCTGTACCTGCGTCGCCCGGATTCAACCGTCGATCTACTGCGTTTCTCGGCCTGCGTGCATGGCCGTCACATGCCAGGCCATGCTTTCGAGCCTAGCCCCAGTTTACTCTTGCATAACCACCTGCGTTGATATTACATTGAGACTTCGCGGTATATCGGTATACTCACGTGTAAATCCGTAGCTTCAGTATGTGAAGTGCGCGCGCGCGATCTAAAATTTCATTTGTTCTGATGCGATGGGCGAAGGTTCAAATATCATGGCATTGCGGTGTTAAGACTACCGCCCGCGCGTGCTAAACTCACTGTTTGGGTGTGGCGTCAGCGAACTCCCGAATGAGCACTACTGCCTAGGTAATGATTGGGCACGTGCCCTCGTAACCTACCTACTGTGCTCTGTGACTCGCGGCTCCTCGGTAGAGGCTGCCTTGATATCTCTCCACAGGCGGGTTGCCTGCGGAGGGCATAACGTTAAGGAAAGAAATCGTTCAGAGGTCCGACTTACAACCACGAAGCTACGAGAGCGATCTCGGGTGAGAAGAATAAGAAACCCGATCCCCTACAAATATCCTATAGCCTCACGATTATTGGTGTGGTGCTTGGCGACACGCGCGATGTCAAGAACTCCCTGCTGGATCACGATGCGTAGACAACTTTTCAGAGGATTAAGCGCTCTGATACCACTTTTGTCGCGACCGAACCGAGGCGTGGCGGTCGCTTATACCGGACACCCAGTAGCCCGTATCGTGAGTAATCGTGGGAACGTAAAACGAAGACATGAAAATATTATGAAGTAAAAGCGATGTCCCGAGAGAAAAACTTGCCTTTCGGCATATATATAAATCGGTTTAAAGCTACGAGCGATTCACATCCTTTGCCGAACTACGCCCATGTGTGATTACTACAGGACCTCACAGAATGATCTGGCCAACGAAGTGGCGGGGCGGGTGCCACTTAGTACACCCTGAATGTAAATACCTACGCGGCGGGGACTATACCAGCGATAAGCCTCCCGGAGAAGCGGAGCTTTCCCAGCGGCTGACTGTGACCTGGAGGCGAGGATCGATGATTGGTGTACCTTTGCATGCGGCATGAGCATGACCCAGAAAGGAAAGTCGATCTGTAGTGGTCACCAAGTATGTGAAGCGAAAATAAATCGCGTAAATGAAATCATAGTAGTCTATATAAGCGGGGAGACATGTATGATAGCCAAACTCGGTTCCTGCGATAAATAATGATCGTGTCAAAGTCGGGGACTGCGCGTACTTTCGAAGTCGTCAATTCATGCTCGAATATAACTATAGGTCTCACGCCTGACATCAATCATGCGAGTGGAATACCTTCCCTACGCTATGGCGATCCATGATATAAAAACATCGAGGAATACATGAACACCGAGGTCCCACACATTGTCCTAATAAGCAAGTCGAGGTAAGTGCAGAAGGAGCATGGCGGAGCTACTAAAACCACCAGTGCCAACCGAGGTCATAAAGCTGTATCGCTGAGATCTGTCCTAGGCGAGTCCACCGCATGATCAAAGCGCAGCCTTTGCGCCCGCGGTATCTTAATGTCTTGGCGTCTAGCCACGGAACTCTCATGACTCCGCGTAGGCCCGAACTTCGTAGGCGCGTGAGGTATAACCACGCGTGAGGGTGCTCATTACTCCCGGCGTCTGCGCTGACTCTCGCCGATCCGCATGGCCACGCATGGAGCGCGACAATATGACCGCCAAGGCATGGCGTACTAACACGGAACTCTGTAGCTCATGTAGGCCCGGAAGGACCCGCGTGAGGTATTCTCGAATCATAGAGTCCGCCTTGAGACGCACTTTGAGATACACACGCGTCGGGGCGACTTAACCTTCGGACAAAGTCAAGGTGAGTGGTACCAATACCAATATAACGGTGATAGTGAAACTATTTAAAAAGCCCTTGATCGAGAAACCGGCCTTTACACAAGCATCAAGATGCCCAACACCAGCGTAGCGTCTTTAGCGTGTTTGCCAACAAATAAACAAGAAAGTATTACATTTACTCACATTAAGCACCAGCGTAATCAGAGTTATACACACAGGCATACTACTGCTATATGATTAGCAAGGAATCGGGTTTTACTAT